>CM049599.1:13755649-13826047 GCA_026979955.1 Megalurothrips usitatus | reverse complement strand
GGTACGGTGTACGGGACACGGCATTCGAAAGATTGGACTTCGTACTACAATCGACTTTCATACACTTTTCCATCTAAATCTGATAGGAACCGAGCTGCGGGCTCGGGAGGCCGGTGCGCGCAGCCCCGCCCGTATCGCCGCTGCAGGCGGCGGTGTCCCAAGAAGGCTGCTCGCCTAGAAGGTAGACTAGCCCGCGGAAAGAGTGAAGACACGGCGGTAGTTGTTTTAAGTGCGCGAGACGGCAGTCCTGTAGGGGACTGTGGCAGCGCCGGCCGGCGGTGGCCGAGCGGCGAGGCGAATGCCGAGGGTGCCCACGTAGGCCTCGGCCCCGGGCCGAGGTGACCCGCGGCTATCCGCTGCTGACCGCCTACCTGCCGTCGGGACGCGTCGGTATGGAAGACACAAGCCGTAAGTGGACCGTCGCCCTCGGCAGTTACGTGAGTTTGGTTCGACGCGACATGAGTCGAGGCAGTACTACTGCTGCATCGAACGCGTCGAAGCCAGAGTAAGCGGGGCGAGCAAGCGGCCGGCCGGCACCAGAATGCAATGCACTGCATACAACACAGCTGGCGAACATTTGTCTAAGCTTACCTTCTGCGCACTTCGACACTGGTGGTGCTGTTCCGACTCCGACGCGGTGACGGCGACGGCGACTCCCGAGCAACTGGAACGGGCAGACTGGACGACTGCGGGACAGCGAGCTGGACAGACAACGTACACATTAATATTCCCTTTGGAAGCACTTCTTGTTCTCCAATTTCCGTTTTCGAGCCTCGTTAGAAATGCCTATCCGAGGATGATGTACGCCCCCGCCACAGCTGGCCAACATTTGGCTAAACTTACCTTCTGCGCACTTCGACGCTTGCGGTGCTGTTCCGACTCCGACGCAGCGAGGGCGAGGGCGACTCACGAGCGAATGGAACGGGCAGAGTTTACGACTGCCGGACAGCAAGCTGGACAGAAAACGTACATAGTAATATCCGCTCTGGAAGCACTCTTGTTCTTCAATTTCCGTTTTCGGGCCTGCACAGAGCGTGCCTCCCGGCGCCGGCAGCCGGGCCGAGGTGGGTCCATGGGTCCCGATACCTCCGACCCGAGTCTAGGTCGCTCCGTTGGCACCAGATGTCGCTGAGCTTTGCGTGGCGGGGCAAACAGACGTTTGTAACGAGCTCGGCTTACAGTTTTTAGTCGCTATACCTAAGCTATATTTGAATTTCTCGTAATTGCGGCCAAAAAAAACTACAGCTGCAGTTTGTGGAAATTGCGACAACTGACCTGTATGGATCCTGGATTTTAAATTCCATTCTATCCATTCTATTCCGTTATGGCGTGACTTCTGCCGAGAACAAGTACTCTTAAGAAGAGAACAATGACTGATACAGCTGTGAATCGAAGAAAATTGCTTGATCTCGTTTTGGAAGTTACCCAGGCCCACTTGGTATTTTAAAAAAATTCAATGCCTACTAAGAGGAACAATCGAAATCTAAAGACGAGGGTACGTCTTGAACCCAGGGAACCTGTCACGAATATCCTGTTTGTACTCCTCCACAGTAGCTTTTCCATCCCAGTTGAGGACCATCGAATACACCCTGGTCAACGCAAAAATGTTCCGCTGGACAGTACTTGCGTCCGCAAGAAACATATCTAAAATAATGATGTTGCGCCAGTACGCACTGTCCAAACAAATTCTGCGGAACTGCTTGTTGGTGGAACTCAAAGCCAGTACAGCGCCAACGTCTAAGTACTGCAGCACGTGCAGCAACACCTCCTCGGCTAACCTTTCCATGTTTTCTTTTAACACCTGAAAATATAGATAACATAAGAATACATTGACGCGAACCGAAAGGCAGTTCAACAAGCTGCCTTTCCTTCGTGAAATATCGGTGCCGGTCCCGCTTCACGGAATTCACCCGTCCTAACCGGGTGCCCGCCAGCTTGCCGCGTCCTACGATGCTCAGCTCTCGCGGGCGCCGTGTAACGACCATTTGCACATGGGTACGGCCACACTAAAATTTGTTCGCAGCACGACGAGAATTTCTGTGATGATTCGTAAATCAACATAAAATGTCACTTAAGAGGCTACGCGTGGCGCGCGCGGTCCGCTGTGCGTCGGCCCACTAATGTAATGATGTTCCAGAAACCAGTCGATGAAATTTTGGCAAAGGGGGCATTTGAAAAAACAAGTCCGTTACGCCGTCCGCCGAACAGTTACTCTCAACAATACTACGTTCAGGATCCGGTTACTCTTACACTGTCCGTTTCCGCTCTGGAAGTATTCTTATTCCTCAACTTCCGGCGCAGAGCCTCTTTGTAAATGCCCATTGTGGCATTCTATAGGACTAACCGTTCTCGAGAAATCGTGCAGACAGACAGAAGGCCTGACAAAACCTTTTTGGGCTAGACGGGTAAGTGCTTCGTCATCGCTCAGCTAGTGCAATAGGGTATTCCGCTGAAACTCGGACTGGATGTCGAGATGAATTCAAAAAGCACTAAAGCCGGCGCCCGCGGCGGAGATACCCTCTGCTGCGGTTCCCCCAATACTGGATCCGCTTTGGTAAATATTGAATTGTTCTCGACATCCGGTCTGAGTTTGAGTGGAATACCCTATCGCCCTTAGCCATACATCACACTCAAACAACAGAAGCTGGCCCGTCACTCCGTCGAGCCTCGTTGCCGGTTCCGCTCCGCTCCACCGGCACCTCGGTTCGACAGGGGGACTTGGCCAGCTTGGCCTGCCGGCGGCGTTCGCGGGGGCCTCGGGGCCCCGCCTCAGTGCACTAGAGATGTGTCCGGTGGTACATAAACATTAAAGTCGCTAACCTCAGCCCGTACCGACTCGCGACGGAGTGCGCCTTTGCAGGCGCACCACACGCAGCAGCCAACCCTAACCTAACAAATCGAACGATTGTGATAAAACAGCGAACAGACGTCCGAACGAACAGTCGGCACCAGACTATAAGCCCGGTTCCTCTCCGTTTCTACCGAAATGTGTCGGCGAGCCAGCAACTGGCAAAGAACTGTTTACACTTACCTTCGCGTCAGCACACAACGGCTCACAGCGGCGACAGACACAACCTCGGCGGCGGCGGTTCGCGAGCAGGGCGTGGAAGTGACTGCCGGTGCGCGGACAGAAGTGAGGACAGAAGGACTGACAAACACACAGACAAAACCTTCTTGGGCTTAACGGGTAAGGGCTTCGCCATCGCTCAGCTATACATCACAGCCAAACAACGCAACTGGCAAAGAACTGTTTAAACTCACCTTCGCGTCACTGAACGGCGGCTCAAGACGACTGACTTACTTCGGCGGCGGTTCGCTGGCGAGTGGGGCGTGCTGCGGCTGCGACTGGCTGTCGCTGCTGCTCACTGCTGCTGCTGCCGCGTCCTCCCCCTCCCCTTCGGCGACTCTCGCTCGGCGGCAGGCGGCGCGTCAGGCAGCGGTGGCGCAGTGGCGGACGCACGCCGCCCGGGACGGCGTAAACAAACACCTCGGGGGCGGTCCGCAAATGACAAGCTTCTACGAATTCGATAGCACGCGTCGCCCCGACAACTAAATAGGCATAGGTCTCGTTCGGTCCGCCTTCAATATACGCACAGTTTATGCTTTTCTAAGCATTTTTTCTGTTTTGCCAGTCCATGTTAGTGTTTTTGTTATTGTTTTGTAGGTCTGTCGCCTTGGGCTGCGAGGGGGACTGTTTAGATGTGGGAGAGACGGAGGGAGCGGCCGAGCGATAGGAGCGTCTGACAGTGTGAGGAGAGGGGCCCTGCGGGGCCGAGGGGGGGGGGGGGGCGGCGTGTCGTGTCGCCGCCGGAGCAGGGACGTCTTGCCAGGGCCCTGTGAGCGCTGTGTCTGTGTGTGAGTGCGAGGCAGAGACCGGACTTGGGCAGCACACTGCGGGTATCTCCGCTAGGCAGTCGGACGAATGTCGCTAGCAGGCAGACAGACCGGCGACCGAGCCTACGTATTGCAGCGGGGGGAGAGCAGCCCAAACCGAGGCGCCCGTGCGGGTATCGTTGCCCGCGTGCCGGCTGGTCCGCCCAGGCTAGCCGAGGCGCTGGGCGAGCGACAGGCGCTGGCTTGCCGGAGCGAGTTGATTGCGGGGACGGCGGGCTGACTCCGAGCAGCGCTGTCTCTCTCGCACTCACAGAGCGACCCGTAGCGGTGCGAGTGAGACAGCTCGGCTGGCCGCGCCGCCGGCCCGCTGGCTCGGGTCGGGACCCAGCGGCGAAGGAAGCAGTCACCACAGCCAGCAGCGCCGGCGTCACCCGCCCGCTCTGTCCGTGCGGGCGCCGTGCGGGTATCGCTGCCCGCACGAGGCAGCTGCGGGCAGCGCGGGTAGGGTAGGGTCGGGCACGGCTCCTCCCTGGCTGCGGGTAAGATTTTTCGCCGCTTGCTGCCCAAGTCCGGTCTCTGGTGCGAGGGGGATGGATCGACTGATTGAGTGTGTGACTGCGCGCCTTGGTGTGAGTGTATTAGTGCGCTACTACATTTTAAAATGCAGTTTTCGTTTTCAAGTTCTATTGCAATCATGGGCGTAGCCTGGAGGCTCCTCCGCACGAACTCTGGGACCGGGCTAGGCAACCCGCAGAACAATCACCCAAATGTAGGCAAAAAGCGCGGTACATCCTACCTAAAAGAAGGTAGGCCTACGTCAGACCGCGTCATGGCGTAACAGGCTTCGCTCATCGCGAATCACTGCTTCGCCACTCCACGCCTGGCGCACGCCTACCTTGGTCTGCCGGCGGCCGTCACCTGACGAGTAGGACCCTGCGGGGTCAGTCAGTAGGACGCATTGCGGGCGTCCCCTTTCCGCACGGTCGTAACCAGGGGCGCCGGAACGTAGGGGGGAAGGGGGGCATGCCCCCCCCTCTCAGCGCAGGGGCCCCGCGGGCGCTCCGAAGGGGCGCGCTCCGCGGCGGGCACACACTATTACGCCCCGCAGGGGCGGCAAAACAAAGGAATACGGGGGCGCGGGCGCCAGAATGGTGCTCTGTTTGCACCACGGAGGCGCCGCCGCATACAGGGCCTTTATTGAAGTGCATGTACTTGCGCTCGGGAGGGCAACGGAGTCAGAGTCCCAACTGCTGCAGAAGGAAGCGCGTGGCGCCGCGGGCACCTGTACGTTCCTCTAGCCGCGTATCGCGGGGGCGTTTCCAGTAGCACGTACCGAGTGAATGTATTTGGTCGGGTTTGACTGGTTAAGAGCTTATGCTTTTGATTTTATTTATTTATTTTGTGTTTTCAAGTGAACAAAATAAATACCATGTATATTTTATTATAATACAATCATAAAGCTAGGTATATAAAATATTTAATAAAATGTGGATTTAAATCGTATTTTTGGCGATGTGCAAAATTTATTGTACCATTGCCGAACTTTTTTCCGTAAAAAATAGGGGGGTGGGGGCTAGCGGCAGGGGGGCGCCGGCCAGCCGGGTCACCCTTGAAAATTATTTATGAAACCGCTTGAGCTGCGGTGCCCTTGAGGGGAGGTTGACTTTGCTAGAAAGATCCAACCGTTCTCTAGAAATCGCGCGGACACACATGGCCAATAATCGCAGTACAGCAAAATGAAAATTACATGACCGGGGAAACCGGAACGTTTCAATAGCAGGGGAAAGGAGGGGGGGGGGGGGGGGGGGGGGGGGGTAAAAGGCTGAATCGGTTCGCCCCCCCCCCCCCAACACTTAAAATCTAAATAAAATTTTATTCCGCGCGTGGGGTGCCCCAGTGGCGCTCCCGCGGGACGTGGTTACAGCTGCGTCGGGACGTGCACACGCTCAGAATTTTCTCGACGTGTCCCGCCGCAGGCGCAATTTTGGCGGGTTAGTGCAGCGCGACGGGCATCAACGGCGCTTTGACGAGCTTTCGACGGGGCCACCGTGGACGGGGCGCTGCGGTATCAGCGCACATAGCTTACGTCCGCCCGAACGAACAGACAGCCGGCATCGGACTATTATGTACAGTCGACCCTTGAATTGCGTCCCGTTTCGTACCCTTATTCTCGTGGTAGCCCGACTCCTGGCCGTTTCCACCGAAACGTGCCGGGACGGGCTAAGAATGGTTCTAACCAAAGCTGCGCGAGGTATACCCAGAACAATTATGGAACAATGTGGAACAAATGGAGAACAATCGGGTGTACCTTGTATACGACTTGTCGCTTCTCGTGACGCGCCCTCCTTTTTCTACAAAAAAAATGTGGAACAATGTGGAGCAAATAGAGAACAATCGGATGGCAGTGGGCGCTTTTGGGTTTGCGTCATGGGCACGGCCAACTTACGCTCCGCCAGCGCCCGGTGCACGCATCGCTCGCCTGGAGAGCGCCCCTTTCCCCCCTTACAGAGAACAACGTGGAACAGAGGCGGAACATCAATGTTTAGACAGAAATACGCATTTAAATTTAATTACTTGTCGGTGAAGATAGCCGAGCCCACCTTGATTTTTTAAAAACGTCGTTAGGTGCCTTATTTGTCGGAACAACTTGGAACAACAACGGAACATAACAGAACAAGTTGAATTGAATACGCTAATGTACTTTCTTGTCGGTGAAGATAGCCGAGCCCGCCTTGATTTTTTAAAAACGTCGTTAAGTGCCTTACTTGTCGGAACAACTTGGAACAACAACGGAACGTAACAGAACAAGTTGAAATGAATACGTTGCTGTGGTTTTCGTGTCGTTTGCTGAGTCGACCCTTGAATTGCGTCCCGTTTCGTACCCTTATTCTCGTGGTAGCCCGACTCCTGGCCGTTTCCACCGAAACGTGCCGGGACGGGCTAAGAATGGTTCTAACCAAAGCTGCGCGAGGTATACCCAGAACAATTATGGAACAATGTGGAACAAATGGAGAACAATCGGGTGTACCTTGTATACGACTTGTCGCTTCTCGTGACGCGCCCTCCTTTTTCTACAAAAAAAAATGTGGAACAATGTGGAGCAAATAGAGAACAATCGGATGGCAGTGGGCGCTTTTGGGTTTGCGTCATGGGCACGGCCAACTTACGCTCCGCCAGCGCCCGGTGCACGCAACAAGTTGAAATGAATACGTTGCTGTGGTTTTCGTGTCGTTTGCTGCTAGTGGGTTGGTCAACTTCATGGAGGTTGTAAGATGCGTTCGGAAGGCAGAACATGAGCGTGGTTGCGACGGTGCGGAGAGAGTGACGCCCGCAGGGCGTCTTACTGCCTTGCCCCGCAGGATCCTACTCGTCAAGGGGCAGCCGCCGGCAGGCCAAGGTAGGCGTGCGCCAGGCGTGGAGTGGCGGAACAGTAATTCGCGATGAGCGAAGCCTGTTACGCCACGACGCGGTCTGGCGTACGCCTACCTTGTATAATGTGAATACACTTTAGGGAATAACTGGATGTGGTCACGTACGGATTGCAGAGTGACTTCAGACATTCTTTTAGGGCGGTTCTTGTGCTTCCCCTTACCCTGCTACCAAGCCAGTGGAAGTTATTTTTAGGCACGAAGTGAAACGGAGTTGCCTTATCGTCTGACCGGATTGGACTTTTTTTTCTTTTAAGCATTGCCCTTATGGCCCTCTAACAGAATTTTCTGAAACTATGCACATGGATGCAGGATACTTTTGCAGGGCACGCTGACGTGTTTTTACACTTTGAAAAAGCTTCCAAGTGGCCGAAAAATCGATTTAAAAGTCAGCTATCTCACTTCTTCTTATGGCGAAAGAAAGGGACACAACTATACGCGCATCTATGGTCCACAGGGCCAATTGCTGTAGATCGATAACGAGGCAAAAAATCAAAAATCTGTCTGACAGAATTATCGGGGGTGATTGGGCAAGTACAGCAAACCTACTTTTAAAGTTATAAAATGTAACAGGAAGCGTAAAAAACGCATTTGAAATTCAGCTATCTCACTCCATCCAATGGCAAAAGAAAGGGACAGAGCTACCCCTGCTCGGCTCGTCAGCTGGCTGCATCCGCTATTCCATCCTTTTCTAGACCACCACCAAATCTTCCGTCCTTCTTTTTTGTTGCGCAGCCCTTGCCGGGTACCGATTGTCGATGTGCCGAGCCGAGCCGGGGCCTGGCCGAGCCACGGCTACGAGAGCGGCGACTCAAGGCAGGCGGACCGTTTCGGTGGGACCCTACCCCTCCCCTCTACCCTAGAGTACGCACAACAAGCCAAGGGACCCGGGACTCAGAGCGAGGCGTGCATTGTCGGGCCGCCGGGCCAAGCCGGGCGGGGACAACACCATGCAGGCCAGCGCTGGGCGGCCCGCGTATGAGAATAATGCGGTGCACTGACCGTTACTATAAAACTATAATTTTAAAACTGCCCCGTTCCATTACAAAACTAATACAAACCTTCAAATATCCTTTTTTAAAAAACAAAATTAAATAAACTCATAAAACTTAAATAGACGGTAACGTAACCAACCCAAACCCGTGCCAAACCCCGGGCCTGCCAGTGTCTGACAGAGTGAGACAGTATCTACAAATCTACAAAATGCCTAATCATGTGCAAAACTTCGGGCCTACCAGTGTCCCACTTAGTGGGACAGTATTTTTGTTTTTCAAAGTGGCCTCAATCCAAACATCAGCTACCGCTAGGGTATTTATGAACATAGTTTAACAAACCCTAACTTCCTGATAATCAGTTACATAATGATACCTGCGGATTGATTTCTTGGCACATTCCGGTGAAGTTGAGCAAGTAGTGAGCACATGCTCATCAATGAAACGGCTGATATATTCTCTCTTCTTAGTAATATCATCTGGTGCCCAGAAGTTTTCAAATATGTCATGCCTCTCTTGAGGTAAAAGAACTCTTTCACATCTGTTACATTTATCAGAACAGGCAGGCTTAATTTCTCTGGCTTTCTTTAGAGTGCCCCTTGAAGTGGCATACTTAGTTCCATCATTGTACCTTTTCTTTGCAACATTTATCTTCCAATTGGATGCATTTGTTGTCCGCTTCCTTGTATTTGGCCTTTGTCCGTCAACTCGTTTCTTTGTCTTCGAGTTGGCAGGCTGTGCAGTGGTGGGCAAATTTATACACTGGCGACCAAAATTAGCGGTCCACTAACGGCGGGCGCTGTAATTTCTAAGTTTTTGAAGGTAGAACCTTGAAATTTGCTACAGGCCTGCCTCCAACCTTTGACTCGAGCCTCTGAAAGCGGCAGCACCAGGTGCCACCCCCTCTGGTAACAGCCACCCCTAACGCGCGGCGGGGTGGAAAAACGCCGAAAGAGGGCGTCAGAAAACACCGTTAAGGAGGTCCAATGGGGGTAAAACTTCGTTTACCAGCTCAATAGACCCCGGGTGACAAGGTGACATCACAATTTGAACGGTCGTTCAAACCCACCCCCCACCCCAGTTACCCCCACCCCCTACGGGGGGTGAATTTTTTTGTCACCAAAAATGAATTGCGCGTCATGCAGGAGCCTTCGGGGCACATGCCCGTCTGTTTTTTTCCCCGATAGGACGAACCCTTTGACCGCAACCCCTAAAAAACCAAAAGACATTTTTGAAAATTGAGGTTTTTTTGTCCTTAAATGCATTTCAGAATCGAAAAAGACGCCAGAAAAGGTGTGCAGGGCCTGTGCCAATACGGCCCAATCGAAAATTTCCATCCGAAAAAAAATTCACCCCCTCGTGTGGGGTGGCTACCCTTAACCCCTGCCCTGCCGCCCCCAAAGTGCGGAGGTGAATTTTGGACCCAGCGCCAGATGCGCCTTGTCCAGGGCCATCAGCACACAAAATTTGAAGTCGCTCGTCCCATCCGTTCTCGCGCTACAGCCAAAAAACCTCGAAAATCAAGAAAACCCACCCCTAAAAGTCACCCCCGATACCGCCGAACTGAGTAGGGGTAGCAAATCGTTTCGAGCGGCGCAGGGTGTCCCAAACCTTTGTCTTGAAGGGCCCGGACGGCCAAACCGCTGCGGCCACCGGAAGGTCCTGAAAAAGCCCGCCACCCGGGACTCTGTACCGGGGACCACTGCACCGGGCGGCCGCCGCCGCGCCCGGAGCGCCGGGAGGGCAGGCCACCGGTGAGGCACCAAGCAAACGTCTACTCGCCGGCAGGGTCTGGATCGGCCGTGCCACGCCGCGCCGCTCGGCCGGCTCCTGATCCCGTCCCCGCCGGCGAGTAGACGTTTGCTTCGTGCCTCACCGGTGGCCTGCCCTCCCGGCGCTCCGGGCGCGGCGGCGGCCGCCCGGTGCAGTGGTCCCCGGTACAGAGTCCCGGGTGGCGGGCTTTTTCAGGACCTTCCGGTGGCCGCAGCGGTTTGGCCGTCCGGGCCCTTCAAGACAAAGGTTTGGGACACCCTGCGCCGCTCGAAACGATTTGCTACCCCTACTCAGTTCGGCGGTATCGGGGGTGACTTTTAGGGGTGGGTTTTCTTGATTTTCGAGGTTTTTTGGCTGTAGCGCGAGAACGGATGGGACGAGCGACTTCAAATTTTGTGTGCTGATGGCCCTGGACAAGGCGCATCTGGCGCTGGGTCCAAAATTCACCTCCGCACTTTGGGGGCGGCAGGGCAGGGGTTAAGGGTAGCCACCCCACACGAGGGGGTGAATTTTTTTTCGGATGGAAATTTTCGATTGGGCCGTATTGGCACAGGCCCTGCACACCTTTTCTGGCGTCTTTTTCGATTCTGAAATGCATTTAAGGACAAAAAAACCTCAATTTTCAAAAATGTCTTTTGGTTTTTTAGGGGTTGCGGTCAAAGGGTTCGTCCTATCGGGGAAAAAAACAGACGGGCATGTGCCCCGAAGGCTCCTGCATGACGCGCAATTCATTTTTGGTGACAAAAAAATTCACCCCCCGTAGGGGGTGGGGGTAACTGGGGTGGGGGGTGGGTTTGAACGACCGTTCAAATTGTGATGTCACCTTGTCACCCGGGGTCTATTGAGCTGGTAAACGAAGTTTTACCCCCATTGGACCTCCTTAACGGTGTTTTCTGACGCCCTCTTTCGGCGTTTTTCCACCCCGCCGCGCGTTAGGGGTGGCTGTTACCAGAGGGGGTGGCACCTGGTGCTGCCGCTTTCAGAGGCTCGAGTCAAAGGTTGGAGGCAGGCCTGTAGCAAATTTCAAGGTTCTACCTTCAAAAACTTAGAAATTACAGCGCCCGCCGTTAGTGGACCGCTAATTTTGGTCGCCAGTGTACATTGATTGCTTGTTTGCTCTTGCGAATCAACATTATGATCTTCACCTGGATCATCATCAAGAAAAAAATTCAGGCTGGGATGCTTCTCTGCGCAACATCTGAACCTTAGGTGGGTTTGGATACTTAGTTTTGGAAGACCTCTTTCTGTTTACTGGCGGAGCAGGTTGTTTTTTGTACGTGTCAGCATCTGTGAAAAAAATTAAATTATATACCCAATGATACCTAATTATACACAAACAAATAAAAAAAAACTATGAGGACACATTTCTTCTTAAATGGTTCGCCATTGCATTAACTAAGGGGTTCAGCCAAGCCTTCAGCATCATCTGTTGTATGACCTCCTGGTCCACTTCACATTCTTCAACATCCCAGATACCTGAAAACACAATTACGGTAAAAATTGAAATGAAGGCTCAAGAGTCATGTGAATAGTGCTTATGGATCATACCTGAAGCTGATGAGCTACCAATATTATGGCAACTGCTGACAAAATTCCACTTTCCTGGACTTCGTTTGCTTAAAGTTGAAACTTCAACCGAAAAGAACAAATAATTATTTTATAAATTATAAGAGGACAACAGCATACTAATGAAAGTTACAACAAAGCATTACTTATAATAAATAAATAAAGAATATACATAAAATAATAAAATATTTGGGTTGCTAGTGTCTAATTTGCCTGGAGAAATCGTAGTTCTCACAGAAATGCTAGGCAGCCGCTTCTTCCAATTTGTTCCCGGCCTATTAGTAGGATCATTGACAGAGGAGCTACCGCTGCCCCTCCCTGTAAACACACAAAAGATAGACAGGAATGATTAAACAAGAAATGTATGAGGTAACAAAATTTATACCTTGCAAAAAATTTTGTGTTTGGGCCAATAATACTCATTTAGCAATTGGGGAGAAACACATAAACTTAATTGTGCAAAAGACAAAGTGCAAACAGTAAATATTGAAACATTTCAGTTACTCATGTCTGATCATTTTTCTGCTCACCTCGCTTGAACGGAATTTTCCTGTTGACTGTTCGTGGTTTTCTGGGCAACGAAGGGAACAAACATTTCACAGCTGAAAAAAAAATTAACAGAATTTTGACAATATCAACATATTTGAACCAAACTGGTGGTGAGATAAAATAAATATGTACCAGGCTGTTGCTCTGCGTGTTGGGGCACAGCAGGGACAGCTGCAGGCTCTGAGACGTACAGAAAATTGTAGAATTATCATAGGTGAGTATCATCATAGGACTGGTAATATTGTGCTGGGAGCAGACCAACAGCATTGTTCCCAGCACACAATTCTTACTGTCTCCCACAAGTATTTCACAATATGTGAACAATTTATCAACATTCTCCCACACAGATGACAATACTTACACAATACTCAACACAGGCTTGGAAGGTAGAGGAAAAGGGAAAACGCAAAGGAATAATTATGACCCTCTTAAAACAACCAGGCTATGAAAACTAACACTTAAACTCACAGTGACAGTGGAATGGATCAAAACAAATAATCGGAGAAATCTTTCAAGTCAACCAAAGTTCTAATGTCTTGCTTAAAGAAAGGCATAATTTATTAATGTAAGATAATTTCAATTCATCTGGTCTTCAGTATGCAAAGCAGAAATAAAACGGACATAAATTACAAGACAGACAAACTCAGGCTTCCGATGTTATATTTGATTACGTGCTCAGGATTTCATATTAAAGATTGTCACAACATTGATCAACAAAGAAGCAAAGAAGATAATCTCATGGGATTCATTTTCAAATATCTTAAGAGTAAATTTAGGGCTGCTTATGAAACTATGAGCACTGTCTTCATAAAAACGAAAAGAAATTCGTTTTTGTGTTGCAAAAGCCACATATTCACTAGAAAGGGAACCTTGCGCTACAAAGGGCTCTTGCTGTCGGTCCAGCCACCTCTGGACCGTTGTGTCTGTAACAAAGATTATGGATGTTAGATGAAGCACAGCATAATGGTGTGCCAAATAAACAGTACTGGGTGTGCTGAAGTGAAATAATATTACCTGCATCATCAATTTCAGAGGGTGGATGGGCTCTTCTGATCGCTGGACGTTTGTCCTGCGGGGCCACAACTAACTGATTTTCTGGGAAACCAAGTAACAAATGTCAGCAACGTTTCAGGATAGTGAACGAAAACAGAGGCGTTCGGATTAACAAGTTTCGATGAACAAAATATCACTAATCCGATCATCAAAGTTACTGCTAGACATAGACAAAACCAGAACAAACGACGGTTGAGATTCAATTACATACGCTTAAAGCGTGCGTTTTTGTAAGTTTTAAGTTTTAAACACTGACCTGTTGCCTTTGAAACCAGTCTTCGACTGCGTGACGAAACCATTCTCGCCTTGGCGGGGGCCGGCATCGCCATTTTACACCGGCACCGGCCAAAGACGCTGTCACAACGCAAAATAAACTAGTTACTCAACACACATTTCAAAACATAATCACACGATCGTAGCACTTTGCTAAAACGTTAACTTACAATCTGGCGAGGTCCAAGAAATTAAAGAAAGACTCTAATCGCCGGCCTCCCGTCTAGAGCTGTGCGGTTAACCGGTTAACCGGTTAATAACCGGTTATTTTCAATAACCGGTGACCCGAGGTTTTTTTTTCTGAATAACCGGTTAATGCACAACCGGTTACAACCGGTTACAGAATTGACCGGTTAACCGGTTGAAACCTGTTATTAATTTATAACCGGTTGTAACCTGCTAAGGAAATTAAACGATTGAAAACGGTGCGAGTTGTATTAACCGGTTGGATTGGGATTTGGGACTGGCGGTCTGGTAGTAGGGTAGGAGCTGGGCTAGGCTCGGGCTCGTACTCCTGCTCGCTGCGCTCGTCTCTTTCGCCGCGACAGTGCCGTGCCGTGTGCAGCCGGCCGAGCCGAGAGCCGAGTGCCCGCCGTCGCCTGCCTGGCCGCCGCCCGCCACTTTCCCGCCTCACCCCTGAGGGGTGGTTTGTAGTAGTCATGTCATGTCCATAAGAAAGCGTGTCCCGGCCATGAGAAGGCAATCCTTTTTATCTTTTCTTTTGATCTCTGTAAAGAAAACCTATGTATGTATACAATATATTGTTCTGAATTATATAACGTCTTCTTATTTGCCATTTTCCACGTTTTAATTTTAATTAACCGGTTATCAGAAAATAACCGGTTAATTTCAAATAACCGGTTAATTTCAAATAACCGGTTAGTTTCAAATAACCGGTTATTTTAAATTAACCGGTTACGTGGAATTAGACGGTTAATTCCAAATAACCGGTGTAAACAAAATAACCGCTAACCGGTTATAACCGCGGTTATTCCAATGACCGATAACCGGTTACGAAATGTAATAACCGCACAGCTCTACTCCCGTCACCCTCGCGTGCCCTCGCGTCTCACATCCACAAAATGATTTCAGATGCTAAAGTCGAACCACATTAAGTATTTTCTGATTCCGATTCAAGCTGAAGGATGAGAGTTTGCGCGGCGGAAAAATCTGAGAAATTGTCATACCTCACTGTCAGCGGTGAATTCGAATGTGTCTGCACTGGACGCCGACCAACGCTGCTGAGGGAGAAGTGCGTGTATGTTGAAACGAAGTACGTGAGTGTTCATGCCAGCCGCCGGACGGCCTGGAGAAGTACGTGCTTGTTGACTCGGTGCACAAACTACGTTAGTGTTCGGTCGGGTAGGCAAAGTACGTGAGTGTTGATCCGGGCCTTCCAACTACGTGAATGTTGAAGTTCGTGATCAAAGTCAAAGTATTAGGAGGTATCGAAGTGGCGTCGCGCTCAGGTACCGGCAACAATTATGTCACGTACCCCTGAACTTTGAAGAATCGCTTATGAGACAGCTATTTTTCGCTCGGGGCGGCAGTTTGAGGCCGCTTGCAGGCGGCTTTCCCGGTGGAAATTTCGTGTTATTAAGTGGCGAAAGAACAGTTGGTCTGAGTCTGTAAGCCGGGCTCCTGTCCGTTTTACCGAAACGTGGCAAAGGGGGGGGGGGGGCATGGCTTGCCCTCTCCCCAGGCGTGCATCTGGCCCCAGCTCGATTCCAGATCGGAAATCGTTATGTAGGAGCTGAAACAAAAGAAAACAAATTCGTCTTTGTTTATTGGGAGAAAATGAAAATGTTTTAATTTTATAGTAAGTGTAGTTTACTGTTTTTTTCGTACACGGAGTGTTATAAAATCTATGTATTACGCGGGAAATCCACTGCTTGCATTGTATTGTAATTAATGCTGTAAAAAAGATCAGGTATTTCCGATATATGGTGTTTGGTTAAAATGCTTGGTGTGTGTGGGATTTTACATTAGAGTACTACGTATGGGAGCATGGCTATGATATCGAGATGTTTTCCGCAGAGTATGGTAATTGACCAAATAAGTAAAGGAAAAATCCGATTCACTGATTTTATCTGTACCTGTCGTAGATTTATACCGTTGTGTGATTGGACACTTCCGGGATACCACTCCCGGGACGGCCTAAGCAGACGGCAATTACCCACCCAGGGATGCGTGCGTAGCCACGTGGTTTAAGGGTGACTGGGCCAGCTTGGCCTGCCAGTAGGCTGTTCCATGAAAACGAGAAGTTTGAAATGTGTCCCGCACACCCTGGCGGCGTCTTCATGTCAAGGATAGACCTCTCAATTTTTGTACCCGATTTGAAGGGCGCGCACGCGGCTGAAAGCGTTTGAAAGTCATTCTAACGGGTTTTGACATAACAAGCTGGCCCGTCCCTCTGTCGAACCTCGATGCCGGTTCCGCTCCGCTCCACCGACACCTCGGTTTGAAAGGGGGACTTGGCCAGCTTGGCTTGCCGGCGGCGTTTGCGGCGGATGTCACTCGCGATGTGTCCGGTGTACATATTTTGGTAACGATTAAATTGCTAACCTCAGCCCGAGGGGGGGCTGACTCCCATATTCCTCCGTACATGGCCCTATAATACCTCTTGTAATACCTATAATACCCATAATACTCTATAATACTCCATAATACTTTATAATACCTATAATACTCCATAATACCTGTAATACTCCATAACACTGCAGGCTCGGACTGGCCAGGGCGACGATTCGCCGGGGCCGCGGGCCGGACTGGGACCCTTTTCAAAGGATATGCGCGGAGTTTAACACTAGTAAGGGGTTGGAGACCAATTGGACACATGGAGGGGGCTGCCACTCAATTAATCTGATGGAGAAGGTACCTACTCTTGCCCCAAGCACAATAATAGGATACAAGCGTGAACAGTCTTAGAGGAATAAATTGAAACATGACAGCTACCCGACCAACTGACTGAAATGCGACCACTTTTTGGTACGGGGTAGGCACTCGACTCCTTTGTTGCACAAATGGAAATGTTGTTGGAAACTTCCTTTGGAATCCTCCTGTGCCCTCAGCTCTCTGTTTTTTCGCCCGTCCCGACACGTTTCGGTAGGACAGGAGCCGTGCTTATTTTCAATACATTCTAATTCTTTTGGGGGGGGGGGGTCGGCCGTTCGGGCCGCCGGGGCCCTTAAGTAGCCATTCCAACCAATAATAAAACACATCTTAAATCTGAAGCATCACTCGGGGATTATTGAAATCACGCGGTGACGATACTCCGCGTGGGAGAGACTCCCTGGTCCGGGTCCCTCCCTCGCGTCCCCCTCCCCCCTTCCCCTCCGCTCCTCGTCTCGCCATCGTCCCGCCGTCCCGCCCCTTCGTCTTGCGCTGCGTTGCTTCCACTTTCGTCGTCGCCAAGGTGCGTTTTCGCTGAGTGTCATTGTGCACTCCCCAGTGCAGCACTTCCTACTAATACTGTACTTGCAAAAGTTTGGAAACAAAACCATTGAGTTTATCGAGAGATTTCGTAGTAATGCGTTTTATCCTTTGCTATAACAGTGTCTCGGCGTCGATTGGCCCGTGTGTTGGAGGTACGTTTTTTTTCTGCGATGCGAATTCCATTCCCAGCTTCGTGTTAGAGCCGTAGTCTCGAACTGGCTTTATTTAGACCAAAGTTCAAATCCAGTGCAGGAAGAATAATACCGTGGAACAGATCGTTGTTAACCTTTCTAACCTCTTCATATAGGAATCGCCTGTATTCAGTTCCTTCATATCTGACCAACAGATGGTCAGAGCAAGCGTGTTGCACAAGAGTAAATGTACCAGCTTTTAAAATGCGATATTTTCTGGGAAGGTTCTAATGCATTTATATCTTTAATAACTCACCTTAAACCAAAGTGGGCTTTCCCTCCATCCTCGTTTTGCCTTTTGAGAGGATCAGACATTGTGTTGTGTTCGACCATACCAATGTCTGGAACTCTGTACTTCATTTTTGTAAATTTTCCTTGGTGAAATACTTATCTTTGTGCCTCTGTAATGCTGACAGTTGGTTTTCGTTACGTATGTGAGTAGTATGTTGTTACACACATACAGTGAAAGTATTCCAAATTAGACATTTGCTATGCGTGATAAATTTATTATTTGTATTAGAATGCTACCCGAGAATAAACTGTTAAATTGCGATTCCTACCAAAAAGAACCCTTTGGTTCACGAATCACTTCTAAAAGTAGCACCAGAACATCAATTAGAATGTGGCCCACGCAAAACCTTTTAATGCTTAGTTACTCTTCATGTTGCAGGTTTGCTGATGTTCCTGTGCGCAGTAGATGAACAGTTAATGTTCCTTTGCCTACGTAGTGCTGAAGCAGTGCAATACATTCTTGTCTGCCGGACTTGGACTGCTGATGTCTGTATTCAGTCATTCGACTGATGGATACTGAAGTGGGAACCTGTTGGCGCTGTGCTGTAGTGCAACTAGTTCGGGCTTTCCTTCTTGTCTGCAGGTAAGCAGAGCCATATTTGTTTTAAACATGTTCAAAATACTGTCTTGCTTGTGTGGGAAGCTACCTTAAATTTAAATATGAAGTTTGCATGCTTCTCACCACTAACAAACTTTCCTGATCAAATTGCGTGTCAATGTGAAAGCTTAAATCTTTGTTTCTATTAAGATGATAGTTAAATTAAACCTGTTGGCTGTAGTGATTATCACACTTGTTTCTGTACATGTATTGTTACAAGGAGCCAAAGACATCATCACAGTTTGGTTTTCTTCTACTTTTATTGCAGAGCTGCTGATTTTTTGAAACTAGTGAGGGTCGAGCTAATTTTAGCTCACACCTGCATTATGAATGTGGAGAGCCAACTTGTTTTTGTAAAGGCCTATATTTTAGTAATGTGTTTGACACATTTGTATTTTTTGCAGATTGTACTTGCTGTGCTGGGCTGCGTATATACACCATTGCCAGCGGCCTGACTGGCAGAGGCGATGTATGTGTTGCTGTTGGTCTTCTGCATCGGCATCTTCTCTTATTTTTCATTAGGGTCCAAGACTCACGTGAAATTTTTTTTCTCCAGGTTTCTGGTGAAGCTTTGTGGAGCCTGCTCCAAGAGCATGGTGTGGTGGTGGACAACAGCATCAAGATCTTATCGCTCACAAGATATGACCACCTAAATCTGCTGGGCAAATTCATGGAAGCAGATCACGTAGAACTAAGGACTTTGATGAGAGAACTTGTCCACAAAAAGCTTTCGGAAGAAATGAGAGAAGAGCTCTATGGTCTGTTCTCTGATGAACTGGCCGCTTTTGAGTTTGTTGGAGGAACAAAGAGGGTGTTATCCCTCACGGTCCATATGTGTGTGAAAAATTCTAAATGGGCAGAAACGCCCTTTTGATTCTGACAAGGTACTTGTTTTTTGAACTCTCTCTTTCAACTTGCACTTCTTAGCTACCTGCCTTATTTCATGTTACATTGGTACTGGTAGTAAATGTAATATAACCATATCCAGATAATATGCCTCACACCTAACTTGAGTACTGATTTAGTTTTAATTGACTCTTGTGTTATCTTGTGAAGCTGTATATTATGCTGGTTTGGTAGGGTAATGGGGCAGTGTTTTGTAGTTAACTTCAATCCATTATGTATTAACAGCTGGGCGAATTTTTCTCATTAGCATCACGCTTTTCCTTTGAACTTCCTTCAACATTTTCATTTGTTAGTGCTTGTCGACATCCTGTCTAAAGAAATTCTATTTTCTTTTCCCTTTCAGACCACTAGTTCTGCGGACAAAAGAAGGAGGCAAAATTCAGATCAGGATCAGGCAAAGCAAGATCAAAACATTGTGGATATTACACAAAAACTGGAGTTGACCCTTAACAATTGGCTCCTGAACAATGTGCCTGAGATAAGCCCAAGTCGCTCCTACAGAGTTACAGCTCTAGTTGCCAGAAGTGATGATGGACAGCTCTCAGCAAAGGTTTCTTGCATCGCACGGAACTGTAAATATGTGACCAGATTTCAGCAAAACAAGACCAAGAGCTGGCTTGTTTCAAATTTATACAAGCATTTTCGCACTCATGCATGCTCTGACAGTGGTCTTCAGAAGATCACCGACTTCTGTGCTCCTGTCAGCCCTGTGTGTGAATCTGGACCAGAAACTAACCTTAGCAACATCTTGAGTGACGAAGATGACACTGTTACCCCTTCAGCCACTAGAAATACTAGAGCAAAACAAAAAGTGTACTCTTCTGATGAGGACACAACAGTTGATGATGTCTCTGAAAATTTTGTGGCGGAGGGGGACCACATAGCAGCTCAGTGACCTCAATCCTCCTCAAGACTCGATCAATCCAGAGCAATTTCACCAGAAGTGAGCGTTCAAAAAAGAAATTGTGTTATGCCAGTGAGTGTGTTCCTCAAATAACTACACTGGCGACCAAAATTAGCGGTCCACTAACGGCGGGCGCTGTAATTTCTACGTTTTTGAAGGTAGAACCTTGAAATTTGCGACAGGCCTGCCTCTAACCTTTGACTCGAGCCTCTGAAAGCGGCAACACCAGGTCCCACCCCCTCTAGTAACAGCAACCCCTAACGCGCGGCGGGGTGGAAAAACGCCGAAAGAGGGCGTCAGAAAACACCGATAAGGAGGTCCAATGGGGGTAAAACTTCGTTTACCAGTTCAATAGACCCCGGGTGACAAGGTGACATCACAATTTGAACGGTCGTTCAAACCCACCCCCCACCCCAGTTACCCCCACCCCCTACGGGGGGTGAATTTTTTTGTGACCAAAAATGAATTGCACGTCATGCAGGAGCCTTCGGGGCACATGCCCGTCTGTTTTTTTCCCCGATAGGACGAACCCTTTGACCGCAACCCCTAAAAAACCAAAAGACATTTTTGAAAATTGAGGTTTTTCAGTCCTTAAATGCATTTCAGAATCGAAAAAGACGCCAGAAAAGGTGTGCAGGGCCTGTGCCCATACGGGCCAATCAAAAATTTCCATCCGAAAAAAAATTCACCCCCTCGAATGGGGTGGCTACCCTTAACCCCTGCCCTGCCCTGCCCCCGGGATCAGGAGCCGGCCGAGCGGCGCGGCGCGGCACGGCCGATCCAGTCCCTGCCGGCGAGTAGACGTTTGCTTGGTGCCTCTCCGGTGGCCTGCCCTCCCGGCGCTCCGGGCGCGGCGACGGCCGCCCGGTGCAGTGGTCCCCGGTACAGAGTCCCGGGTGACGGGCTTTTTCAGGACCTTCCGGTGGCCGCAGCGGTTTGGCCGTCCGGGCCCTTCAAGACAAAGGTTTGGGACACCCTGCGCCGCTCGAAACGATTTGCTACCCCTACTCAGTTCGGCGGTATCGGGGGTAACTTTTAGGGGTGGGTTTTCTTGATTTTCGAGGTTTTTTGGCTGTAGCGCGAGAACGGATCGGACGAGCGACTTCAAATTTTGTGTGCTGATGGCCCTGGACAAGGCGCATCTGGCGCTGGGTCCAAAATTCACCTCCGCACTTTGGGGGCGGCAGGGCAGGGGTTAAGGGTAGCCACCCCATTCGAGGGGGTGAATTTTTTTTCGGATGGAAATTTTCGATTGGCCCGTATGGGCACAGGCCCTGCACACCTTTTCTGGCGTCTTTATCGATTCTGAAATGCATTTAAGGACTGAAAAACCTCAATTTTCAAAAATGTCTTTTGGTTTTTTAGGGGTTGCGGTCAAAGGGTTCGTCCTATCGGGGAAAAAAACAGACGGGCATGTGCCCCGAAGGCTCCTGCATGACGTCCAATTCATTTTTGGTGACAAAAAAATTCACCCCCCGTAGGGGGTGGGGGTAACTGGGGTGGGGGGTGGGTTTGAACGACCGTTCAAATTGTGATGTCACCTTGTCACCCGGGGTCTATTGAACTGGTAAACGAAGTTTTACCCCCATTGGACCTCCTTATCGGTGTTTTCTGACGCCCTCTTTCGGCGTTTTTCCACCCCGCCGCGCGTTAGGGGTTGCTGTTACTAGAGGGGGTGGCACCTGGTGTTGCCGCTTTCAGAGGCTCGAGTCAAAGGTTGGAGGCAGGCCTGTAGCAAATTTCAAGGTTCTACCTTCAAAAACTTAGAAATTACAGCGCCCGCCGTTAGTGGACCGCTAATTTTGGTCGCCAGTGTACATTTTTTCCATCTTTGAACAATGAGCAAGTGCTTCAGATAAAAAATGAGTCTCTAAAGAAACAGCTTGTGTCAGTGATGGAGTTTACTAAAATGCTGAATCTGCCACCCAAACAGGACCACATCCAGGGTATGCTGAAGGACCTGTGTGACTGCTCAACACAACTATGGCAAGAAGTTGAGGGGTTGGAGATATGGTTCCCACCTAAAAGAATTATCAACTCTAGTATATGTTTCAGCTGGCAAACAGAACTATGAATTCTTGGCAGCAAATCTCCCAATACCTGCACTTTGTACCGTGAAGATGCATCTCTATTCTTCTGAAGTCATAAAGAAGGGTACCTCCAGATTGGACGAGCTGCATTCTTACCTTGTTAGCAGGAAGCAGCCCTTACAAGTATATTTATCAGAGGATGGTACAAAATGTTTGTGTCGGTTTGTCTACCATCTGGTCACAAATCAGATTGTTGGTGGTGTGCTCCCTCTGGATGCTAATGGATGCCCTGTAGTTGACAATTATCCAGCTACATCAGCTGAATCTATTGCAGAGCATGTGAAGGCAGAAGCGAGCAGCTACGCTTATGTAGTCATGGCTCAGCCACTAGGTGGTGCACCACCATTTTGCCTTGCTGTATTTGGCACTGATAATAGGTTTAAAGCCTGCCATGTTCTTGCTCGAAGTGAGTGGCTTGTTCAAGAAGCAGCAAAAAGAGGTATTGAGGTCCTTGGATTTTCAGCTGATGGTGACCCCCGCTGTATGAAAGTCATGCGCTTCAAAACTTTCCGGCCCATACCTCCTTCAGCACTGTGGCCTTGGTTTCAGTCTGAACTCAAAGTGCCGCAGTTCTATTTTCAAGACACCATACATCTGCTGGTAAAACTGAAGACTCGGCTTCTGGCAGCATCAATTATTATCCCAATAGGTCCTACTTTCTTGGCATCTAAAGGGCATCTCGCTGAATTGATATCAAATGTCAAAAACGATCAACATGCATCAGTATTAGACAAGGACAAAATGAATTTTCGTGCAGCCGAAAAAATATCTAAAGAAAAAGTGAGTTTGCTTCTGAGAGCCCATGTCACGGATAGTGAAGGCACTGCTTGCTATTTGGACATGATGCGGGCTGTGTATCGAGCATGCATTGATCCCAGTCTATCTCCTCGGGAGAGGATTAAAATGATCTGGGAGTGGGTCATTTTTGTGAGACTGTAGCGCAACTAGATTAGTGAAAATAGTAATTATTCTCTTCAGCATAATTTCATCACCAGCAATGCATGCTTCTGTCTAGAAATTAATGCCCATGCTTTGATCCATGCCATTGTGTATTTTAGAGACCGTGAACTTCCACATCTCTTTCAACCATGGTTATTTACTAGCCAACCGTGTGAGGCGGAGTTTCGGTATACAAGGGCTCTGTCATCAGTATTCTCTACCAAGGTCAATTTTTCTATAATGGACTTCATCCATCGTCATCGAAGAATTGAGTTCATGGCACGGGCTACTCACGAACTGAAAGACCGGTATAATTTTCCACGGCACATGCGTGCATATGAACGTAGCGGGGAGAAGGAGTTCAACTGCACGTACCTTCCTGAAGACATGGACATTCATCACTATGTACACAATGCTTTCAATAAAGCAGTAAAACGTGCAAACATTGCAAATGAATATAGTCAAGAAGGCTCCTTCTTCCATTCCTCAGTTAGCTGTGTCTCTTGTGGATATGGACACAAATGACTCAAATGACACTAATGGCATTGAGGAAGAATGGACAATTGCTGATGCTGTTGACACCACCATGGAATGTCATACTGTGTGATGATGATGAAGATAACGAAGAAGATATCTTAGAGGACATTTCCATTAGCACTGGATCGCACAGCCTTAAAACATTTGAAAATGTTGACATCAGTCCTACAAGTTCATTTGTGAAAGTTTTTAATTCTGATGGTAATGTGTCTATCATAAAGAAATCCACGTTGTGTTTGAGTCTGAGCACTGGGCAGCCCATAGTCAGTGTGGACCGTAATCACAGATTCATCCCTGAGAAGACAACGTCGCGGCTCAAGAGACCTCAACATATTCGTGCTCCAGTTGCAGAAGACGAGATTTCTATCGGAATGTGGTGTGCATTCCGGGCTGAAGATTGAAAGTCAATTTGTATTGAAAGAATTCTTGGGTTCAGATATATGTCAGGAACAACAGTGAAGAACCAAGAATATGCCAGATTTACTGCATCAGTTAGTGAAGGCGCCGAGTCTATTGGATGCCTGTGCTCACAGTATACAGTGTCTAAAAGCACACGTGATGTCTGTTACTTAAAGCCAGTGCGCATGGATTCTCAAGGCTATTACGCCATTGGAAATTATTTATGCAGTATTCCTCAGCCTTCTCCAGATTCATCTGTTGTATCCTTTAAACTCAATTGTTCACTGAAGAGCATGAAGGATTTTCCGCAGCAGAAAGAGGTTTATATTAATGTATGTTCATGAAATGGCTAACTTTTTATTTCCTTTGGTTAAATTTCATATGTTGTTTTTTTGGTCAATGTTTTGTCACTCAATATCTCTAGTCTCAATAACAAAGACCTCATATTTTGTTTTTGCTGTGTTCAAATTAGTTTAAATTGTGTAATCTTGATACTGTTTTTATATTTTAAGTTTTCATATCAAAGACTGGAACCGCAGACTTTGCTACTGGTACTGAAGTTCATAGATTAGTTTGATTGAGGGTATTCTCGCCAGTGTTTCAAAACTACTTAATATATCTTTAGTTGGTAATTGTGGACTTTAGGGGCTCCACCACCTATGGAGATATGGGCGGTACCGTTCAAACCGGCTGAACGCCCGCAATTGGAATATGCTAATCATATACGGCGCTCCTGAGCGTAATGTTTGCAAAATATTAAATCATGAGACCTCCTAACCTGTCACAGTGCCCAGTAACACGGGCATTACGGACGGATCTGTGAATGATTATTCACCGAACGATGTCCACAACCGTTTCTAAGTGTAGGTTTCTTTCCCGGAAGACTCTAAGTACGCACTTTCGCGTACAAGTTCCAGAATCCAAAGAGCATAAATCCGTCTGCTACAGCGATCCTCTGCGTCGCGACGTCAGACGAGTGGCAACTCTACCTTTCCTCCCCGTGGACCCTCCGAGAGGCTATGCGCCTAGACGACTTGATTGGCGACGGCGTCTCAGTACGCTACGTCCTGGCCCGGGCCTGATCGAATTGAGTGAAAGTGTATCTTTTTCGGGCCCGACTCACCGTATGTTCCTTTGACATTGTGAAATGTCTATTTCGCTGCGGTGCGTCGCGGCACTGCTTTGCGGGTAGGTCGTCTGCTCCAACAATCCCAACGTATCCCTCCGCGCTCCGCGCTACCGCAGCGCCGGACTGGTGGCCGAAGGCCGAACTCCGTCCGCACCGGCGTCGGCGGCTCTGTCGGGCGGCTCGTGCGGGAGAGGACGCTGTTGTCCGCCGGGTGCGAGTCTATATCGTTTGTCCGACCTCAGGATACGCGAACCTGAACTGACCAAAACTAAGCTAACCTAACCTAGCCTCGGACGTTGAACTGCGAGGTCGGACATGAGTGAGGTCGGACAATCGATGCATCCCCGTCGGGTGCTCCGTTACCTACCATTTGCTGTTTGTCGTCACCTCCGTCATCTCCCTTTGACACTGTCACATTTTCGTTTTAGATCCTGGATACTCCCAAAAGCTGCGCCGTCCACCTGCAGCTTGTTAACCTCACAAAATTTCCGTCTGACACCATCACTTCACTACCATCTCCCTTTGACTCTGCCCGATCAACGTATGGATCATTACTTTCCATGTGAATCGAAGTAGTTTCACCTTGGATCAAGGTATTTCCACCTTGGACAGAGGCACTATCACTTTGGATCAATGTACTATCCCGTCGGATCAAGGTATGAAGCGACCAAGGTACCCTGACCCGACGGGATGGTACATTGATCCAAGGTGAAAGTACCTTGATCTAGGGCGAAACTTATCCGATCCACATGGATAGTAGGCATGATTCAAAACGATAATGTTTGAGAGTCAAAGAGAGATGATAGTAAAGTGAAGATGTAAGAGGGAAATTTTCGGGGATATCCTGGATCTAAAACGAAAATGTGACAGTGTCAAAGGGAGATGACGGAGGTGACGAAGAACAGCAAACGGCAGGTAACGTAGCACCCGGCGGGGTACACCGCTTTTCCGCCCTCACTTTTGTCCGACCTCGCAGTTCAACGTCCGAGGCTAGGTTAGGTTAGCTTAGTTTTGGTCATTTCAGGTTCGCGTACCCCGAGGTTCGACAATCGGAGGTCGGACCAACGATATAGACCGGCACCCAGCGGACAACAGCGTCCTCTCCTGCTATTAGAGTGTGTGAGGTGATTGTGTCAAAGGAAAATGATTGTGAATGTGACGTTAGTCAAAGGGACATCACAGCACATAGAGCAGGTCGGCGTACCCGACGGAAAACGGTGTCCTTGACCGCGCCGCGCAGTCTCCCGCACGACCCGCCCGACAGAGCCGCCGACGCCGGTGCCGACGGGGTTCGTTGTTCGTTCACCAGTCCGGCGCAGCAGTAGCGCCGCATAGGGTTTCCACACGCCGAGCGTCGCTGTGCGCGGAACCGGTGTAGCAGACGGAATTAGGGTGTTTGGTTTCTCCAAGTTGGGCGCGAAAGAGTGCACCAGGAGTCTTTCAGTAGAAGAAGCATACTTAACAGCGGCGTTAGTCGTCGTTTGACGAACAATCGTGCACAAATGTGTGCGAAATAGGCGTGTTTGTGAGCCCTGTGACAGGTTAGGTCGCCGCATAGTTTATTTTTTTACAATATAGGCGTTTTAGAGCGCCGTATATGATTGTCATATTCCAATTCTATGCGTTGAACCGGTTTTAACGGTACCTGTCAGGTCTTTCTAGGTGGTGGAGCCGCTAAAGTCCACAATTACCCTTTAGTTTTAATATCAAAGACTGATACTTCGGATGTTGTTATTTTTATGTTCATAAATTAGTTTGAATGCGAGCCCCCTATGTTTTTCATTTAAGTACACATTTGACAAATGTTTTTTTGATCTAAAGAAATGTGCTTTCAAATTGACGAATAAGTGGTTATTCAGGTGGTCATTCAATGCTTTACCTAGCACTAACATTTTCCTATGTTTATAATTGTGCATGTGCATGAAGATGTTCCAAAAGTTTGTTTATGTTTCTTCGTTGTCTTAGTTACTATGTTTGTGCCATATTCTTTTTATTTAGTGATCTCATCTGAATAATAATTTAATATTCATTCATTATTAAATGCATTCCTTGCATTGACAAAATGCAGTTTATTTCATTTCCATTTAATCCCCTGTCCTGTATATACCCATTCAGAATTGGGAATGAGATTAGTTCTGATCGGCCATATGATAGTATATAAATGGTTGAGTAGAGGGAGAGTTGGCAGACAGTCGGAGAGTGCGTGTAGCCACCGATTAGCTGGTTGTTTGCTTAACGTAAAGTCAGTAATTCTGTGCGGGAATTTTTTAAAAAAGGTCATTCTTAAACATGCAGGAAAGTGCATAAACACATCATTTCAATGAACCTAAACCATAGCAAAGAGGGAATGAGTTAAATAAAAGAAAGTGTTTAGACCAAACAGAATATGCCTGACACAAAAAGTATGTTAGAGCAATAATGGGTACAGGGAACTTCAAACACCGTGTGCACTTGCTTGTATGTTTCAGAGTGTCTGCAATGATTTACTTTTCACATTTGGTTCCAAGCATAAGGAGAGAGTGCAGCAGCGAGTAAACTCATGAAATACGTTGTGTACCAAGACAACTACCAAACTATTTGACAAGGATCACAGAAACTCTTCATCACATTTTAGCTTCATGTTGTTCTTGCAACAGAACGTGCTTGCAATTTTTTAGATCCATGTGGGTGTCTGGTTCAAGGAGTCTCGAATGTCTGACTGGCACATTACTGCCACTGTAAGTACTCAACTAATGCGCATTAAAACTTTTTCAAATTTCCTCTCAACTTAATGCTGCGAATAGCTCGTGTGATGTGGCAATGAATCTTATCCATTAGCCTGCACTAATCTTAAAAACTATTTAATTTTGAGATGTGTCTATTTTGAATGGTGAGGGGGGAGGGGGATGTCACCGTACGGGCCTGGGAGGATAGGCCACCCCGTCGGCGGCCGTGGCAAACTGGATGCCTACCCTCGGGACCGCCGGGGAGCCACACCGACTCGCTGTGAGTACGGGCGGCCGGGGATGTTTCCACCCGCTGCCGAGAGATGGCGCGCGGGCGGAACTCGCGGCAGGATTGCCCGCGGCTGATATGACCTGCTTGTACCATGGCATCCCCTTCTCTTTCCTCGTCGCCCCATCATGCTCGCTTACTAAATTTTGCAACTTTCGCTGGTGGCGTCGTATCTGAGGGCACCGCCTCGGAGCACCCACCACCCTGCGCCAAGGAAACAAGGGGGCCAATATTTGCTTCTTGTGGTCCATTACGACTCCGCGGTTGATTTAGTGTACCACAAGCGGCCGTTTTAATAGATTTGAGAAAATGAGTGAGGGACGAGTCTCGGTTGGCTACGCTGTGGGCGCCATCAGTGCATGCACTGGCGTAATTTAGGGATTATGGACGTACTTAATGCTTCATATCGTGTCCAGGACCAACACAAGTTCAATATTCTTCCTCTATGCCCCTTAAATACATTATAATACATTTATAATATGTCCATAATACTTCATAATACTCTATTATACTTTATAATACCCATAATACTTTATAATACTTATAATACTCTATAATACTATAATACTCTATAATATAATCCTCCGTACACGGCTAAGGTGAGTCAGCCCCCCCTCGCCTCAGCCCGTCCCGACTTGCGACGTAGTGCGCCTTGCAGGCGCAAGTCTGCGCACACACGTCCGCCCGAACGAACAGTCGGCATCAGACTATAAGCCCAGCTCCTGTCCGTGTCTACCGAAACGTGTCGGGACGGGCTAGAAAGCAGTAGGCATCGGCACAAACGAGCATCGAGCATCGCTCCATCCTCTTTTTTGTCTTCCACCAATTTAACATTTAAAATTTTGATTTTCAAGACGTCAACTGTTCATTGTATTTATAGTTTAAGACAGGGTCAAATAATTAATTATTTTTCTTTAAAATTGATGCATAAAATAGTCTAAAATTGTTCAGAAATATTTCATTGTGCCGGATTGTGCTGCATTCATACTGGCGAAGCCTATTCCAGTCAAGGTCACCACACGCCACGCACATTCCGGCAGGACTCAAAACTCCCCAAGGAACATCATATTTTCAAAATAAAACGTAGACAGTTAAAATCAAATACTGGCATTATCGTAATGCAACCTTGTTGCAGGGGTAGAAGGGTGTTTTGGGACACAACTTACATTGATGGGGGTTCCACAGCCCGGGCAGACCCGTAGTTGTTCCATCTGTCTTACTGCCTCTGAACTCTGGCAGACAGTCTTGCAGAGAGTGTATGGATGCCATCTTCATTTTGTCTTCGTGGGTCCCATTAGCATAGGCATACCCAATGGCGTACTTGCATCCTGTTAAACGGAAGAACATCAATGCATGTAGCTTGTGAAAGGGAATCAGAACTCAACCGCCCGAATACCGGCGGGGTGAAACTCAATGCAACTTACGTGAATTGTAGGATAGGGACATACTGTAGCCATCGTTTTCCCTCCAGTCATGGCAACTAACACACCAGCACTGGTAGCATTTCTTGCAGGGGCTAGTTTCATTATGTCTATGTAGGCCTGGCGCCCGTTCTTTTCCCCACACAAAGGGCATACCTTGTGGTATTTGTCCCCCAAGAGCCTGTGCATCTCCCGCAGATGGGCTGCACTTTGGACTTCATCACGGAGTTGCTTCTGCTGCACCAGTGTGAGAACGCCCCCGTGTCGAGGGTGCCACGGCAGGCGGCCACGGGACAGTGGAAGAACCTGGCGGGGTGTGCCCGGACCATCCCTTGCACGCAGTTGAAGCAGACGTGGTGTCCAGGGCCCGGCACTGTGCCCCCCTTCACCAGCACTGCATTATTGAACATAAATTATGTACGAAGATGTGTACGAAGATGTGATGTCGTACGTAAGCTGCGTACGCAGAAATTCGAGCACACTTCTGTACAAAATTGTACAAAGACATTTAGTGTGAAACTGAGGGCCGCTTCGCACATATAGTTCTTACCTCTTGTCCGTAAGAAACGGCAGCAGCGACGCACTTCACTTCGGCCCGGCCAGGGGTCTCTCCTGCCTCCTTGGGCATTGCGTCGTGGTCGCGGAGGTGCCGCATAAATACAATGGTTCTTAGGCACCTGCACCCCAAACTTATAAAAGAAGCCCCTCCCAGCCTTCTGCCGCGGCGGATAGGGGCTCTCAAGGAACCACTTTGCCGGACCGCCAGTCTCCTTCCATGATAGGTCCTGCGCGGTCTGGAGCTGCCTTGGTCCGGTGGGGCCGGACAAAGTAGGGCCCACTTTCAGCATTGCTTCGACCCTCGGTTCTATGCTGGCCGTAGGGTCCTGCGTGAATGCCCGGAACAGCCACTGCGCAGGTCCAGTTTGCTGGAAAACAGAAAACCGATGGCCGTTTCGCACGCGTGAATGCAGACCGCAAAGCGCGTTTTATAAGAACAATTTTCGCAATACCTAATGAGTTTGCGATCCCCTTAATCAGTAAGTTACCCGGGCGGAATGATCTACGGCGAAACTGCAGTACCCAAACCCCAAACTGTAGTCCCATAAACTACAGTTTGATTGTATCTGCACTGTTACCCCAGGTCTAAAATTCCTGTTTGAAATAGGAATTTTTCGCCCCCCGTTTTAAACGGAATCCCGTATTGACGTTACGGGATCCCGCATGATGTGGGATCCTGTAACGTCAATACGGGATCCCGTTTAAAACGAGGGCAAAAAATTCCTATGTCAAACGGGATCCCGCATCGACAAGGGATACAAACGAGATCCCGCATCGGTTACGGGATGCAAACGGGATCCCGCGTCGGTTACGGGACATAAACGGGATCCCGCATTGTAGCACTTCGCATCCAGCGGTGTTTTAGCAAATACGTATAGTGCAGTCCGATGGGTGGCCTACCCCTGACTCTGCCGGCGCTGCGATTGCGGGCTGCCGGACACGGCTGCCGCTCGGCTCGTCACAGCTTCCCGGTGCCGGCCTCCGGCGTGAGCCCCCCCCCCCTTTCCCTACTGTACCCATACAGCGCCGCTCTATCCGTCTGGTAGTCACCTGCTACGGAGAGCCATGAAACACGATTGCGTATCCACCGCCGCCTGCATCGCGGAGGCGGTGGTAGTCGGCAGCAATCGACATTCAAATACATGGCATATTTTTTTGGCAATGTATATTATCGAGATCAAGAAGTGGTCGAACATACTATGGGCTATAGAAAAACGATAATATAGATGTTTAACTCAATAAGTTGACTAGTCCTTGTCACCTTATAGACATACCAAATACTAAAATAAAAAGTTCTGAAACAAAGACTAGTAAAATTTACAGAAAATCTTGCTACTGTTATAAGTCAAAGATTACAATAACAGAAAATGAACAGATATGAAAGTAGCAATTACGTAGTCTGGCAAGGTAAAGAAATGTGAATAAAAAGTAACTGAAGATCATATCATGTAAGTATTACAAAATACTAACTGTAGACCAGTCATAAAATATAAAAACAGTAGAAAAAAATCCGTAAAACAACACACAAAGTTAACACGTAGGATTGAGGGAACCAGTCTCCTCCACCCACGCTAGGGATCGAATGGTGCTCCCCATTGGAAATAATTCCCATTGGTCATCATGGGAGCCCATTGGAATGTGAAACCCCATTGGTAGGAAAATCCAATTGATTTATGGAACGTGGCACCCACTGGAAATGTCTCTCCCAATCGGAACGGCCCCTCCTCTCCCAATGAGAAGCGTCCCTCCCATTGGATATCTCTCGCCCATGAGGAATGCCTTAAGTTGATGTATTCCCCAAAGTGAGGCGCTTTAAGATCGATGGACTGCTCAGTAACAACGTGACGCGTTACCCGATGTGACGCCTGCGAACAGTAGGGTAGACAAGCCCGCCCGGCTTCAGAGCGAGGTGGGCTGCCTACCCCACAGGCGCTCTGGGGCAGTCGTCGGCGCAGCGCTCGGCTGAGCTCGCGCCTGGGCTCCGTCGGGTAAGACGAGCCGCGAGTTAGCGCCCATTGCGGTCCGGGGGACAGGCAGCTCGACCGCTGGCCAAGCACCAGACCGAGCAGTCCAGTCGGCTCAGAATCCAACATGCTGCCGGCCCCTGGCCTGCGAAATCTAGGTATTCCCACACGTCCTCACGCCATGAAGCTGGCGAAGCAACTATCTCCTCTGTCTGCGACTATGCATAACATAAAGCTAAGTAGCAGATAATTTGTTGCGATATGTAGTTAAAGCATTGTACAAATAATATTTGTATTTATTTCAATCTGTTACGCTGCACAGCAGGCGGAAAGCTTAACTCTTCACGATGGCATCTTCAGGTTTCTCCTGCTTCATTTTTTTCTGAAACAAGACCAATGAAACAAAGTCAGTACAAGTTAATTTAGGCTCGGTGGCCAGGGCGGCAATCCGTATGTCGGCTCCGGGGCCGCGGGCGGGACTGGGGCCCTTTCCAAAGGATATGCAGAGATTGACACTAGTAGGGGGTTCGAGACCAATTGGGCACATGGAGGGGGCTGCCACTGAATTATCTGGGCCCCAAGGTACCCACCTGTACCCCCAGCACAATTATTTGATAGAAGTGTGAACAGTCTCAGAGAAGTAAAATGAAACATGACAGCTATCCGACCATCTGAGTGAAATGTGACGACTTCTTTGTAAGGGCTAGGCATTCGACTGCTTTTTTGCACAAATAAAAATGGTGTTAGAAACTTTACTTTTAGAAGCCTCCTATGCCCTCAGCTATATCAGATTTTCATCAATACATTTCAATTGTTGGGGGGGGGGGGGTGCTCGGTTGTTTGGGCTGCTGGGCCCCTAGGTAGCCAGAACAACCCTGAGTTAACTTTAATAGACATGACTGCAACAATCTTTGAGGTTCAAAAAACTAACACTATAGACAAGAAATTTTATGGAAATGTATAAATAAATGAAGCAACACTCACAGAGGCATCGGCAAATTTTTCCCGGAGAGATTTGGCTGCGCTTCCATGATCCCGCCTCATCCAAATGCCGCTCGTCTGTCATCCCCTCCAGGATTTTCTTAGCTCTGAACACAGCTAAAAAAAAAATGAATAAATGAAAGTGACAGAACCTTTTCAAGCCGGACACACCTCATTCTTTCATACCATATATAGCCTCCAAAGCCCCGGCAGGAGCCAGCTGCTTATCACCCCCTTTCGGATTCTTGGGATAATCCCACCACAGACAGAATATTGGGCGTATTTCCTCCCAAATATTTATTCTGCAAGGTCCCGGATTACGAGGCTCAACTTTGTCTGTTTTTTTTATTTTGTCCCACACTGAGGACTTAATGTATATGTCGTTTTTGATAAGCACCTGCAGTAAAAGGAAAATATGACTAGCATAAAATCTTCAATATAATACCACATTAATAAGTGAGGACTTTTGTTCCGTACTTTTCCAGCCGAATTATGGAACACTTCCTTATGATCCTTCAGTCCTCTAAGGATCATCGGAGCCAAGTCTTTGCTTTTTTTTCATTAGATCCTGGGAAGAAATTAAATTGAAATGAGTTGTAAACAAACGTAAACATCGCAAACCCAATAATTTAATAAATGAAGTTTAACTAATACTCACCCAAGGTAGACTCTAGTTTTTCTTTGTTTTTTTTTTTTGTTTCTTTTCAGGGGAAACATTACTCTTCGCCGGCGAGAGGAGAGACTCCTTTACCACACCTTCAGAGCCAGCACTCTTTGCCGGCGAGGGGAGAGACTCCTTTACCATACATTGAGAGCCAGGACTCTTTGCTGGGGAGAAGAAAGGCACTTATTTTACAGTTGATTCCTTTACGGAAGTGCTGTTGCCGGGACTCTTTCTTGGGGAGGAGAAATGCAGCATTTTCTTAGGAGTCTGCTTCACGATTGGAGATGAAGCAACTGCAGAGAAGGTACCATATTAATTCGATTATAAGGCGCAATTATTTTCCCGATTTTGAAGATCCGAAAATGCCTTATATTGCCTTGTATGCCTTATATTCGAGTATCAAGTCAAAAGCCGTCTAAAATGCCCTACATTTGCCCTTTTCGCGGTGTACTAGGTAAGGAAGCTCACAGCTCGCGTTGCGGGAAGTAAATGTAAGATGGAAACGGGTAAATAATACTAAAAAATTCCAGCGCCAAAACCGCTGAGTGGTCCTCGGAGGACAGGATTTCCAATGTTAAAAGCAGGTTAACGATTTTATGAACGTAAAAATAAGAAAGTATTCAGTTCGCTCCGGGGTCTATCTGTCCGGCGATTCGACGCTTTACACAGCGCGGCTACACCGACATTTTAGGAAAAGGCCGTCCGTATGACTGTCACAAGCTGCGGCGCCGGCCAGCGGGCCACGGGACGCTGAACTGGGAAGCCGAGGCAACAATAACAGAATATTAAAATTTATTGAAACGATATTTATGCGCGATACAAGTAACCTTGGTAATGCATTGAAGCAAATCACAAATTTGCAATTTTTAAGGAGTCATGAACCTTCTGATATTTTAACCAACGACAGCACATTTGGTTTTCACAAGACAATGACGGCCGCCTGGCCGCAGCCAGCCGCGGCTCGTGGGGCCCGCGGGGCCTGCTAACTTGCCAACAATGGTTTCAGAAGGAAACGCAGAGGGGAGAAACTGATGTTATTTTTATTATGATTTGAATACATGTACCTGATGTAATTTAAGGTGGCATATGATATTAATATATTTTTGATAGTTTTTGGTTCATACAGATACAGTGATGGTAATGTTGATACGGAGAATTAAAAATGTGCAGAGGGGAGGGATGTAGAAGCTAGAGAGGCTTAGGAGTGGGAACCCCTTTTAATGTAAACTTTGAATTTTTGGAACTGAGCTAATAGGATTTTTTGAATGAGAGTTTGTAATTTATTTGATGAAAATATATTATTTTAAAACTTATGCAATAGATATTAACGGTGAATGAAAAAAATGAAACCTGGGGATAGTTAGAATGGGAAGCGAACTCATAGGCTATGAGCGGCAACAATGGTTGGGAGGACAGAAGAAGCGTGAAAGTCGCTGCAAAGGGCTCCTCGCTCCGCTCGGACCCAAAAAGTGCAAAATAACAAAATTTATTCACTAAATTTCCAATAAGAAAATCTGTCAATTAAAAGGTACAATGTAGCTATATTTCTCTAGAAGTCAGCAGCACACGGTGGGAGCAAACTACTCATCGTACTCGTCATTGTCGGCGGAGTCGCTGTTGGGCTCGGAGAAGGACTCGACCTCGACGCGAGGGGGGTTTTAATTCGCAAAGTCATTGTACACCTCGACAAAAGTCACTTTTTCAGTCAAAAAAGTCATCTAAAGTCAAAAAAGACATCGAAAGTCAAAGAGTCATTAGATGTCTCAAAGTCGCGAAAAGTCACAAAAAAGTCAGGTTGATCAGGAGAAGTCACAGAAAAGTCACAAGTAGTCAAAACGTCAACACTCTGAAAAGTCTGCCTCAGCCCGTCGTGAAATTTTCAAGCGTTGCTGGCAATCGCTCGGCACCACCCCGCGCGTGTATCTTGTTCCGCGCCGCGATCGTTTCCTTCCTACTTCGGCCACCGTGCTCTACACCTGCTCCACACCCGCCGGACACGTGCGGCCAGCGAGGCTGCGGGCAGGGGGTGGCGACACCCCCGGCGGCGCGTGAAGCGATGCGCTCGGTCGGGCCTCCGAGCCGGGACCCGAGCGGGCGGCTGCACGGGTACCTTACAATCGGCTTTAAATCCACTTTAAATGTTGGAACCAGCACAGATAGGGGCGGAATACGATTCTGCAGGTCTCAAAGTCTCTTTTGAAACCTCTCCCGTTACATTCCATTCAAAATTGTACTTGTAATCGTAAATATAAGATGCGGAAGGGACCCCGCGACAGCTCGCCTTTCGCATTTTCACCGATTTCCGACCGGTTTTAGTCCAAAAGTGCGTGAATACAAAGTTTCGGCAAAATATTTTGCCGTGCATTGAGACTATTTTCATGCCAATGCGACATCTAGTGCCGATTTGGCAGGCCTAAATGTGAAATGCCCAAATCACCAAGTCCAACTTTGACATTTTATTTATCGTGTTTCTGGTCATAAATGCAGGTTATGTTTGGTACCAGTGCACGCAGTATTTATTTCTGCGCCACTGGAACGCTCGACTTTGGCAAAACAAATGTTCCTTTACGAAAACTCGGAAAAGGCCCGAGGCACTGCACAAACAGACCCATCGGCGTCCTATTTTCTAAACGTTAATGTACGAAAACCACTCACCTTTTTGCGAATATCCACTCACGCAAACGCTGCTAAAACACTTTTGAAGGTCCATGGTAAGTTTCACCACCGTTCAACATCACTACAATTAACAGGAATTGTTTTCCTGAGTTAACACAAAATCGCAGATTTTCGAATGCTTCATGCCCCGCCTGACTCGGGTGGGTATGAGAAGATCGGCGGTCGGCTCACTTCGGGTCTCGGCTTCGGCTCCGGACCGTGACGTCACATGAGTCTGGGCCCTCGCGCTGCTGGCTGTTTTGTTTACAGTCCTCAGCCGGTTCTACCGTTTTGGATTTTACTTCTTCGCGTAAGTGATATTTAGTTTTGTGTGCTTTAGTTTTGCCTACGGAAGGGAACGTAGGCGACGCTGTCGCTCGCCGTGCTTTTTAGTCGAGGTAAAACTCGTAAATTCAATGGCAAGACGCGTCCCCTCCCTCCGTCTTGGAGGGACGCGTCCATTGCTTTGTTCTGTCCCTTTCATTGAACCTTTAACTCTTGCAATATTTCGTGGCATCGCATTAAAGTAATGCCCTTTAGGCCGACCAATCCCACCGAATAAGCCTTCACTATAACCTGAAAGTTGTTCCCGTCGTTACAAAGCCTTTAGTGTCCAACCCGGGCAACAGTTCAACCCTTTCACACCCACCTGTTGTTATCTTTTTGGTAGTCCAATCAATCAAATTATCTCAGGTGTGCCCAGGTGTGTTTCAGCTTGATGTCAGATTTGTTGGGTCCTATGTTTCCTTCCGGTGTTTTGAAAATGTTTGCGCTATTGAAATTCAGAAACTCTTGCTGTAGGAAACTTTAACTTTAACCAACTAACTTTCTTTTATTTTGCAGTTTTATCATGAGTTCTGAGGACCTGTTTGCGGATGGTGTTCCTGCTATTCTGTCGGGACCGTCTGGAGGTTCCACTCCAGTTGAAGCAAGTGGTGTTCTTGCTGCTGCTGTCCCTGCGAGTACCGCTGCTGAGCCTAGTGCTGCGAAATATGTGTGTCCAGAATGTGGTAATACCTTAAAAACAAAGTCTGTATTCACAAGGCATACAGTCCTTCACAAAATTAATGGTGAGCTAATATTGTCTTTCTGTCTTGTTTGCAAATTTTATTTTTGAAAAGTGGAATTATTTTATAACACAAGTTAGCATTTGTTTCATAATTTAATGATGTTCTTTTTCATACAGATTACAACTCAAGGAAACCTATGGAGGAAGCTATCTTGTCATCCTTAGATGAATCTTTTAAAAATGCTTTGCTTGGTATTAAGGATGAACCCGCTGTTGGCGCAATGGGAGCCCAAAAGAGACAGTGTATTGAAGCTCTAAGCACCTGCCCAAGCACAGATATGCTACAGAAAAAAATTAGTGGTTCCATTTTGAATTTTGTTACTGTGCGGACCAAAGTTTTTCCCTCAGCTCATCATGAAGCGGCATTGAAGAGCCTGAATGGTTTACTTAATGATGGCAGTTATTGTGAGGAAGTCAAACGCATGATCTTGCTTTGCCTTCCTAATGAACTGAAGGTCACATCTGAGAAAGTGCTTAACAGATTGGTTTGGCGGCTGACAGTAAAATTTATGGAAAAATTCCAACAACAAGTATTTCACCTCATGAAGAAGAATCATCAGACCGCTCATCCGAAGTGTACTATGGAGGAAAGTGAAAGTGACGTGTTTAAAGAACTTGTGTGCAATCTTCTTAGGGCAGTGTTTAAATTTGGAGCCAAAAGTGGAAACAGTACCTGGGCTTTAAGGTGTAGAAGTCTGCTAGAGAGGTTTGTAGTGTCTACCTCAGAAATAAGTGCAGATAGGTTTTTAGACTCGAAGTTGTGGGAGGAACAAGTTATTACTATTGATAGTAATGCTTTCAATTTGTTTTTGGGCATAGAAAAAATCATTCAGAGCAGTCAAGATAAGGGGTTGCCGTGCACGGCAGATGCCATCTTTGAAAGTCTTACTAATCCAGAAAATCTTGTGTTGCTGGACCACACTCGGGAACTGTTTCGAGGCATACTTAGTGAAGATTTGGCTATTGAGTTCATCCGGGACCTCATCAAAAGTCTCCTAGCTCTTTCCTCGAAGCTTGATGCGAAGCGGAAGTTGCTAAGTGTAAAAGATAAACAGAAGACGTCGACAGTGTCACTAAGGACCAATCTTAAACGGAACCCAGTGGTGGGCCAACCCAGCCAATCAGATTTAGCCGATCCTGATGACCCAGTGCCTGTCCCCAGATCTCGGTCGAGAAAAAACACCCAACAAAGTGTTGCTCCTACTTCTAGTGCAGTGGCCGGCAACGTTGAAAACGTATCCAGACAAACCAGGAAGAAAACGATAACTGCTAAGAAAACTCGTACTTCAGAGCCTGTCTCCAGAGCTCGGTCTAGTAGAGACACCGAACAAAGTGACACTCCTACTGCCAGTGCAGTGGCCGGCAATCTTGTAAATGCCCCCAGACAGACCAGGTCAACAACCGCTATTCTGCTATTCTGCCAGGGCCATCTGTTGCAGCCGACTTGGATGAGTTATCTCTCTCATCAATTGGCTCGTCATTTTCATTGCCATCAGATTGTGAGGTAATTTGTTCACTTAGACTCTTTAATTGTATGTTTTGAAGATTATAGTGTACCTCTAAACCCCTTTTTTTTCGTGTTTGTTTTGCTATGTTCAGTCAAGTGTCTTTTTTGATGAGAGCACTGACGATGAAGCAGCAAATCGTGATGACTCAGATGGAGATGTTGAAATGAATGGCCAAAATGCGGACGTGGAATCTGATGTGGTGTGTATCTGTATTCTGATGTATCTTTATGGTTTCAATTTCGTTTTGCTGTTTTACTTGTTAATGGAAGTAACATTTGGGACAGGAGGCTATTCATGCTGCACCTTGTTCCTCATCTAATGTAGAACAGGTATTATTTGTATTCCCGTATTGAATTATTACTGTGTAAGTGGTGTCTCTGACGTGGTATTTCTGTTGGTCTGTTGTGCTGATTTAGTTTGCACCTAGAAGAAGGAGGAAGAAAAGAGGTGGGTTTAAGGCAGGCATTTTGAAAAGAAGGAAAAGCCACATGACGCCTCCTTTGAGTCGGAGCTCAAGTCAGTGTTCAAGTCCTATTCGATGTTCTTGTCGCAATACTACAGGAAGTGAGGTATGTAGTTGGTATTTTTCTTTTTTTGTTTCTGATGTAGAATAATTTTTTGTTTAGCTTTAAACCATTGGTCATATTTCCAGGACTTTGCAGATGTCATGGAAAATGTATTAACTGGGGATCTTTCTTATGACCAATATGACACTGACTCAAGAGGACATTATTCTTGTCAGTCCACTCTGCCCTCTGAAGGGGATAAAACTGGAGATGATGATGATGAACATAATAAGAAAGATGATTTCAGCATGGAAAAGGGAGAAAGTATGCAGAAGAGAAAAAAGGTTGTTATAATAATGTTTTTCCATTCTTTAAAAATGCTCTGGTCACAATTTTATCAATTTTTACCTGATTTCAGAGAGGTAGAAAAAAGAGGGGAATTGGTAGAAGGAGTAAATTGTATTGGAAGAAGGAATCTGGGACATTTGTTGAGCAAACCGTAGGTATCTTCATTTGGTTATTTTTAAATGCCCCTCTCACTTGGTTGTGTATCTGTGTGTGTCCATAGTTCTCTCAGTTCTCTGAAGTACCCATTCTTTTACCAGGGTGATAGTCATGCCGTTCCCACTGACTGTGTCTCAGATGATAAAAAAGATGTTGGTACATCTGTCACAATTGATATGAGAGAATCATGTGAAGCTACATCAGCATCATCCACAGGAGAAGTATGTATTCTCAACATTTGACATAGTTTAGACACACTTAAGCATCTTTTTTTAAATTATTATTATTATTTTATCTTTTTTGTTTTGCAGGACATGACATCTACAATTGTCGGCTATCTGAAGCTCACTGTTGATGAGAGCTGGATGGTACAGGGAACTGATGGCACAATCGCGCTCAGCAAAGTAGTGAATTCAAATAACCCTTATGTGGAGAGAGCCATAACATGGGATGGGCGCAAAGTAAACTTTCTTGTACACAACAAGTCATTGCCCCATGGAAGTCCTTTCTGGGACATTAGAAAACCCGACCCCCAGAATTTTGGAAGTGTTGCAGACTATCTGACCTCCACATCAAAGCGGTTTGATTGCTTTGAGGTTTGTTGTGGTGTGCAATCACACCAAGATCTGTGGAGTAAGTATGCCGAATCCACAGTAACAGAAATTTTCACTGGGTCCCCTGTACTGCGCTCTGCTAGGTGCCCACTGTTACGCATGTATGCTGGGAAGTGCTCCAGCTGCCATGCTCTTCTTAAAAAAATCCTTGATGTGGAAAGATTGAAAGCCAAAGCAGAGGCCAGAGAAGAGACAGATCTCAGCAAAATCAACAATCGATATTTAGGCAAAGAAGATCTGGTGGAAAAATTAAACAGGATACAAGCAGAGAAAAAATTATCACTACAGGTAGTCAGGCGGTTAAAGACAAGGATCAATAAGCTCATACAAAAACAGTCAGAGAAAATAAGTAGTGAATTGGGTAACGACTTCATTGAAATAATGAATAAAAATACTGAGAAGATGACGGCAATAGAAAAGCTATTCTGGGAGCAGCGGAGTCTAGCTCTTAGCAAGAGAGAAAAGTCAAAAGGTATGCGCTGGCATCCCACCATGATACGGCTTGCCCTTCAGTTACGCATGTTGTCACCAGCGGCTTATGACTTCATGAGAGGTTATTATTTTTACTATTTCTACTACACTTTATTTTTCTTAGAGTACTATAGATACATTAGTATTGCATGTAGATATTAAAGCACATTTATTTTTATTTATGCAGGTTTCCTGTGTCTTCCATCACAGCGCCGTCTCTTTGATTACTCTCAATTTACTGAAGCCAAAGAGGGAGTTCAGCAAGACATTTTGGACCTATTAATGAGTGAAATTAATGCCAAGTGTCCAGAGGAGTACCAGAAATATTTTAATTTATTACTGGATGAAATGAGCATTCGGTTAGATCTTGTTTATAACTCTGGAACTGGTGAGCTTGTGGGCTTCACAAATCTAACATCTGTGGAAGAAGAGTTGGCCTCTCTAGAAGCAGAGATCAGAGGTGATAAATATGAAAAAAAGTTAGCCAAGAAGGTTCTAGTTTTTATGCTGAATGGAGCTGTGAATGACATCCGCCGTGTTGTGGCAATATACTCAACAGATGATCTTTCGGCAGCTCAACTTTAAGTTAGAACTTGGGAGGTAATATATCTAGTAGAAGAGGCAGGTGCTGAAGTGTTGTGTAGCATATTTGATGGGGCTAGTATAAATAGAAAATTTATAACCATGCACTCCAATTCCGGGGATACTGATTTTGTACATGTTACCTACAATATGGCATCAGGAGAGTGTAGAAATATGTACTTTATGCTGGATCCTCCCCATTTGGTAAAAACATTCAGAAACTGTTTTGCTAATTCATTCTGCCACAGAAATTCAAGGGCACTCTGTATAAATGACAAGCTGCTATCGTGGAAAGCTATTCAGAGTCTCTTCCTTATCACCAAGGAGCATAAGTACAAAGGGACTAAACTGACTGATGCTCATGTGCACCTTACAAGCTTCAGCTGCATGAGGGTGTCTTTGGCAGTACAAGTTTTCAGTAATTCTGTAGCAAAGGCTCTGCAAACGTTCAAAGACAATCCCAAATTGAAAGAGTATTATAATGAAGAGCTTGTGGATTTTATCTTAAAAATGAACCGTTGGTTTGACTGCATGAATGCCAGTGAAGGTAGTAAGAAGAAGCATCACAATGCTGATTTACTTGAATATGTATCAGTGCATGATGAACGGTTCACTTTTCTTGAGAAAGAGTTTCTAAAATATCTGCAGCAATGGGAAGACTTTGTTGAAAGGCAGAACAACCTTTCCAAAGAGAAGAAATCAAAAATGATAATAAGTTATCAATCCCTCGAGGAGATTAAAATAACAACCCTTTCTTTCATCAAGATGACCAAGTTTCTTTTGAACATCAATGCCCCAAAGGTGTCAGCAAGGAAATTTAACCAGGACCCACTAGAGCAGTATTTTTCTGATCAAAGGCGAGTGAGAGGGGATGATAACAACCCAAATTTGAAGCAGTTCCTACACTCGAACCTTTCTCTCCAGTCAGCACTGACTGTTCAAGGGAAACGGGGAAATACAGAGGATGTAAGAAATTTGCAAGTGGATGCTTCCCCATTGCCTGTTCGGAAAAAAGCAAGAAAGTGAGACTCTCAGCCCAGGCTTCCTTGAGAAAATTGTGGTCATTCTCATGTCAACTTCAACATGTACTGAGTGGTAATGCTGTAATCATAAATCCTTGCTTTTTATTTAGTATTCCTAAACTGAAGTGTTCATTTAGATATGCTTTCTTCTCATGTTAAAAATAAAACAGGAAAATTATTTTTCTTGTGTTGTGCTGTGAGTGTACCAAGTGCCTTAACATATCTAATGAAAGTGATTGTATAATAAATCAAACTATTTTTGGCAACTGAAAAGTAACCTTTATTTAATGATTAATACCTTCTTAGCACATACATAACACTGAGAATACTGACAGCTTCCATTAGAGTAGTTCACATAGATTTTCATGGTAAGAAAAAAACAGGAGACTTCACATAAGTGGAGACGAACATTCGCATAATAATACTGCAATAATTAATTAACAGTTGCTTGGCTGCACAGAGAACAAATAACTCTCTAAAAACAATCAAATTTGTACATGTACATATCCTAGCAAATTAATTTTAATTTGGCATTAGATATCTGTTACGGTTAAGGTCCGTCACCCGGCTAATGTCGACATTAGCCGGCTAATGTCAACATTAGCCGGCTAGTGTCGACATTATCCAGGGCCGATGGCTAATGTCCGCGCGGCTAAGGTTGGTAGCGGCCAGTAGCGGCTAAGGTTGGTAGCGGCGGCTAGCGGTGGCGAAAGTGGGCGAAAGGCGGTGGCGAAAGGCTAAGTTCTCATAGGTAAACGTTGCCCGTGGCAACTGGTCGCAAGGATGGCGTCTCCACCGGACCGCGCGGATTTTGAAGCCAAGCTTACGGAGAAACTGGCAGGCAAAAGGGCAGATAATTGCGCGTATTTGACGCCGGAGAAGTATCAGCAAATAATCAGAGAGCTCAAGGAGGCCAAAGTGCGAAGGGCGGCAGGGAAGGACCAGCGGCGCCTCAACCGGTACGAGACGGTGAATGTCAACGGGGAAGACCGGCTGATAATTCCCGTGAAAGCGGGCGAGGCGCAGATGCGGTTTTACGTGTCTACCGATCAACTGTACGACGTCCTCCTAGCTGTCCATGTCGACTGTGGCCACGGAGGCAAGAATAAAATGCTCCCACTGTTGGCCCGTAAATACGCCAACGTGACACAGGTATTGTGCGACGCTTAAGCCTGTCTAGTAAGTAGTTGGAATCTAGTGGTAATTTTTGTGTGCCGACGGTTTCGCAGGAAGTCGTACTACTGTTCCTCAACCTTTGTGGCATTTGCCTACTGAAGAGGCAAGGGGTGAAGCGGGGCCATGTAGTTAAACCTATGGTATTCAAGGAAATGGGGGACAGGTGCCAAGTCGATCTTATCGACTTTCAAAGTCACCCCGACGGGGATTATAAATTCATCATGACGTACATTGACCACCTGACGAAATTCGTCGTCCTACGACCCCTCAAAAGTAAGACAGCGGCGGAAGTAGTCCAAAATCTGCTGGACATCTTTCTGCTGTTCGGGGCCCCGTGCGTGCTGCATTCCGATAACGGGCGGGAGTTCGTAAACCAATGGCTGGAAGGGCTGGCTGCGTCCTTCCCGTCCCTAAAAATCGTCCATGGTTAGTGCCTGCCTGATCGACATTACCCACTCTCTCTGCCCGTAATCCTAAACCCCAAACTCCCATGTAGGAACTCCCCGTCACCGCCAGTGCCAGGGTCTGGTGGAAAAGGCCAACCAGACTGTGCAACGCCGGCTCATGGCTAGGATGAAGCAGGAAAAATCGACTGCATGGTCCCAGGGCCTGCCCTTCGTGCAGTATTATATGAATAGTACTGTCCATGAGGGGACCAAGGTGTCCCCTTATGAGGCCATGTTCGGTGCACCCATGAGGATGGGCCTTGGTACCACTCTGCCCACGGACGCCATGCAGGGGCTCCGAACAGACGAGGATCTGGAAAGATTTCTCCTGGCATTAGGTTGATTACCTGTGCATTAATTCATCAAACTAATTTCCTAATCCTCTTTCTGAAACTTAAGCTATTAAATTAAAATGTCATGTGCCAGGCCAAGGCGAGCACGAGAGGTAACGCTCGGTGGGATCTGCAGAGCTTGCAGATGAGCCGGTGTCAGGCAGTCCAGTGGGTAGGGTGAGCGGCCCCCGGTCCTCCTCTACGTCGGGCACCTGTCCCAGCTTCCCCAATCAGGTACCTAGCTCTATCCTAGCTCCCATCGCTCCCATCCGCTTTCATCCCTTGTAACCCCAAGTTTAACCCCAAATGGACCCCAAGCCCTACTTCCCACGCTACGCCTCGAGTGCAATGGACCCCAAGCCCTACTTCCCACGCTACGCCTCGAGTGCAATGGACCCCGAGCCCTACTCCCCCTAGGCCTTCTATCACACCAAGTGTCCGCAGTACGTAAAAGCGAGCAAGTGTCCCTTGATAAGTGTTCCCCGTTATCGTTACCTTCAATATTAATTGTTATGCAGCGTCCAACACTCCACGGTCCGCCCGTCCCCTCCATGCTTCCCCCGCGTCTCCGTTCGTTGGCTTCCCCACCCCTACCCCTATCGCGGCGGCGGCGGCCAGAGCTATCCAGCTGTCAAGATCCTCCCCCCGTGCCGGATCTTCTCGCAGGACGTGCTCGGTTTGCGGAGAGAGTGCAGGAGAAGATGACCTGTGCATCTCGTGTGACGAGGTCGTCCACGCAGCCTGCGCGGAGCGCGGCAAGTGCCTGCTCTGCGCCCGACGCGTCAGAATCGGTGACAACAGGCGAACCGCCCATTCGAACCTCCTGACGCAGGCGGATAAGATGTTGAAGGTGTCTCGAAGCAAGTTCCCCCCGGCCACCGTGGGGGACACCGTGGCTATCCCGCTGCCTGACGTCGACCGCGGCAAGGGGGACCCGCGGAACGTCATCGCGGCGATTAAGAGCGTCACAGAAGATGGCTTCTATCAAGTGGGCAATGTTGACGGCACGCTGCGCAACCTCCTGTCCCGCAACCAATTTACAGTGAACAGGGAGCGGATTGTGAAGCTGGACACAATTAATCCCACTCTCCGCAGCCTCCGGGACCTTGCTGCCAAGGGGTCCTGCTTGGGGGGGCAAGGCTTTGCAAGGTGCAACTGCACGACCAAGTGCGTGAACAAGCGGTGCGGGTGCCGCCAAAAAAACGAGCTGTGCAAGTCTAATTGCCATGGCGGCACCGCCTGCACAAACAAGTAACATCACCACTGACTTTTAAGTATTTTAAAGTAAAGCATCAATAAATGAGAATACCTTTCCTCCACCGCCTCCACCTTTCCTTAGCCGCCGCTACCAACCTTAGCCGGCTAAAGTCCGCGTGACGGTCCGCGCGGACATTAGCCATCGGCCCTGGATAATGTCGACACTAGCCGGCTAATGTTGACATTAGCCGGCTAATGTCGACATTAGCCGGGTGACGGACCTTAACCGTAACAGATACATGCAAAGGAGAGGTACAACTCATTTCTTGTTTCTACCTGAAGTACGCGCTTTGCTGACAGATGCGGTTGTTGACCTGGTCTGTCTGGGGGCATTTACAAGATTGCCGGCCACTGCACTGGCAGTAGGAGTGTCACTTTGTTCGGTGTCTCTACTAGACCGAGCTCTGGAGACAGGCTCTGAAGTACGAGTTTTCTTAGCAGTTATCGTTTTCTTCCTGGTTTGTCTGGATACGTTTTCAACGTTGCCGGCCACTGCACTAGAAGTAGGAGCAACACTTTGTTGGGTGTTTTTTCTCGACCGAGATCTGGGGACAGGCACTGGGTCATCAGGATCGGCTAAATCTGATTGGCTGGGTTGGCCCACCACTGGGTTCCGTTTAAGATTGGTCCTTAGTGACACTGTCGACGTCTTCTGTTTATCTTTTACACTTAGCAACTTCCGCTTCGCATCAAGCTTCGAGGAAAGAGCTAGGAGACTTTTGATGAGGTCCCGGATGAACTCAATAGCCAAATCTTCACTAAGTATGCCTCGAAACAGTTCCCGAGTGTGGTCCAGCAGCACAAGATTTTCTGGATTAGTAAGACTTTCAAAGATGGCATCTGCCGTGCACGGCAACCCCTTATCTTGACTGCTCTGAATGATTTTTTCTATGCCCAAAAACAAATTGAAAGCATTACTATCAATAGTAATAACTTGTTCCTCCCACAACTTCGAGTCTAAAAACCTATCTGCACTTATTTCTGAGGTAGACACTACAAACCTCTCTAGCAGACTTCTACACCTTAAAGCCCAGGTACTGTTTCCACTTTTGGCTCCAAATTTAAACACTGCCCTAAGAAGATTGCACACAAGTTCTTTAAACACGTCACTTTCACTTTCCTCCATAGTACACTTCGGATGAGCGGTCTGATGATTCTTCTTCATGAGGTGAAATACTTGTTGTTGGAATTTTTCCATAAATTTTACTGTCAGCCGCCAAACCAATCTGTTAAGCACTTTCTCAGATGTGACCTTCAGTTCATTAGGAAGGCAAAGCAAAATCATGCGTTTGACTTCCTCACAATAACTGCCATCATTAAGTAAACCATTCAGGCTCTTCAATGCCGCTTCATGATGAGCTGAGGGAAAAACTTTGGTCCGCACAGTAACAAAATTCAAAATGGAACCACTAATTTTTTTCTGTAGCATATCTGTGCTTGGGCAGGTGCTTAGAGCTTCAATACACTGTCTCTTTTGGGCTCCCATTGCGCCAACAGCGGGTTCATCCTTAATACCAAGCAAAGCATTTTTAAAAGATTCATCTAAGGATGACAAGATAGCTTCCTCCATAGGTTTCCTTGAGTTGTAATCTGTATGAAAAAGAACATCATTAAATTATGAAACAAATGCTAACTTGTGTTATAAAATAATTCCACTTTTCAAAAATAAAATTTGCAAACAAGACAGAAAGACAATATTAGCTCACCATTAATTTTGTGAAGGACTGTATGCCTTGTGAATACAGACTTTGTTTTTAAGGTATTACCACATTCTGGACACACATATTTCGCAGCACTAGGCTCAGCAGCGGTACTCGCAGGGACAGCAGCAGCAAGAACACCACTTGCTTCAACTGGAGTGGAACCTCCAGACGGTCCCGACAGAATAGCAGGAACACCATCCGCAAACAGGTCCTCAGAACTCATGATAAAACTGCAAAATAAAAGAAAGTTAGTTGGTTAAAGTTAAAGTTTCCTACAGCAAGAGTTTCTGAATTTCAATAGCGCAAACATTTTCAAAACACCGGAAGGAAACATAGGACCCAACAAATCTGACATCAAGCTGAAACACACCTGGGCACACCTGAGATAATTTGATTGATTGGACTGTACCAAAAAGATAACAACAGGTGGGTGTGAAAGGGTTGAACTGTTGCCCGGGTTGGACACTAAAGGCTTTGTAACGACGGGAACAACTTTCAGGTTATAGTGAAGGCTTATTCGGTGGGATTGGTCGGCCTAAAGGGCATTACTTTAATGCGATGCCACGAAATATTGCAAGAGTTAAAGGTTCAATGAAAGGGACAGAACAAAGCAATGGACGCGTCCCTCCAAGACGGAGGGAGGGGACGCGTCTTGCCATTGAATTTACGAGTTTTACCTCGACTAAAAAGCACGGCGAGCGACAGCGTCGCCTACGTTCCCTTCCGTAGGCAAAACTAAAGCACACAAAACTAAATATCACTTACGCGGAGAAGTAAAATCCAAAACGGTAGAACCGGCTGAGGACTGTAAACAAAACAGCCAGCAGCGCGAGGGCCCAGACTCATGTGACGTCACGGTCCGGAGCCGAAGCCGAGACCCGAAGTGAGCCGACCGCCGATCTTCTCATACCCACCCGAGTCAGGCGGGGCATGAAGCATTCGAAAATCTGCGATTTTGTGTTAACTCAGGAAAACAATTCCTGTTAATTGTAGTGATGTTGAACGGTGGTGAAACTTACCATGGACCTTCAAAAGTGTTTTAGCAGCGTTTGCGTGAGTGGATATTCGCAAAAAGGTGAGTGGTTCTCGTACATTAACGTTTAGAAAATAGGACGCCGATGGGTCTGTTTGTGCAGTGCCTCGGGCCTTTTCCGAGTTTTCGTAAAGGAACATTTGTTTTGCCAAAGTCGAGCGTTCCAGTGGCGCAGAAATAAATACTGCGTGCACTGGTACCAAACATAACCTGCATTTATGACCAGAAACACGATAAATAAAATGTCAAAGTTGGACTTGGTGATTTGGGCATTTCACATTTAGGCCTGCCAAATCGGCACTAGATGTCGCATTGGCATGAAAATAGTCTCAATGCACGGCAAAATATTTTGCCGAAACTTTGTATTCACGCACTTTTGGACTAAAACCGGTCGGAAATCGGTGAAAATGCGAAAGGCGAGCTGTCGCGGGGTCCCTTCCGCATCTTATATTTACGATTACAAGTACAATTTTGAATGGAATGTAACGGGAGAGGTTTCAAAAGAGACTTTGAGACCTGCAGAATCATATTCCGCCCCTATCTGTGCTGGTTCCAACATTTAAAGTGGATTTAAAGCCGATTGTAAGGTACCCGTGCAGCCGCCCGCTCGGGTCCCGGCTCGGAGGCCCGACCGAGCGCATCGCTTCACGCGCCGCCGGGGGTGTCGCCACCCCCTGCTGCGGGCCGGACCTGGCGGCCCTGCCTGGCCGGCGGGTGTGCGGCCGGCGGCGGAGCTGCGGGTCGGGCCAGCCGCGGCAGCGCTAGCAGCCACCGCAGCCGACGTCCCCTCCTATCCCCTCTCCTATCCCTCCCTCGGTCCGTGCGCTCGTCTCGGCGACAATGCCGAGACCTGATGCCCGCGCCGCGCCGCGCTGCTCTTCGTCTTCGTCAGTGTCGTGCCAGCAGGCGAACAGCGCGCATCTCTACGCGTGGGCGAAGATTGCGAGAAGTGGATTCGGGGCAGGGCGTGTGCTCGCCACAATCATCAACATGATGAATGTGTTATGTTTTGATTTTGTTATTTTCGGTGTACATTAAAATGTTACGGAAGTACCGTTATTTCGGAGGCTGCCAGGGTACCTGGAGTGGGGAATATACCAAACTGCCGGTCGCTGTCCCAGTGCTGGTGCTAGTGAGTTCGGGGAGACGCCGTTACCTCAATGTGTTTGTTTTGGGGGTGGGTGAAGCTTTACTATCCTTAGTCGGCTGAGCGATGGCGAAGCACTGGACCGACTAGCCTGAAAATGTTTCGTCTGTGTGTCTGTCTGACCAGTTGGCCCCGCAGGGTCCCGCTCGTCAAGCGACAGCCGCCGGCAGGCCAGGGTAGGTGTACGATAGGCGTTGGGGGCGGAACAGTGATTCGCGATGAGTGAAGCCTGTTACGCCACGACGCGGTCTGGCGTACGCCTGCCTTGTTGGCGAGCGCAGCGAGCCCTTGTTTTAAAGCGAGGAGGCACTCAACGCGTAACGGCGTCGAAATTTCGTGCAAATCAGGGGGGGGGGGGGGGGGGGGTCGTACGCGCTCTCGTATCGGCATTTGATCACAGTCGCCCGACGCAGAATTAAGTCGTTTTTATCGGCAATGCACTCGTCAGTAGGGTATTCCGGTGGAACCTGAATCAGAACTGAGGAGGGTTGCTAGCTCATGACATCCTGTGCTTCGCCTGAGTGAGGTGCTCCCACTATCAGGTGAGGGGCAGGAAGCTATGTGCTATCTCTGTTTTAGAAAGTTCTGTAATGTGAAGGCTTTGTGTTCAAATGCCGGTTCCATGGTGTTTTTCTACCTCATGATTTGTTTTTGTGTAACACAGCTTTGTTGTTTTCAGGGGGAGCATGGTGAGCAAGGGTCATCTCCAGCCAAGGCTCCAGCTGAGTCTGCTGCATCAATGACTCAATGACGACAACGACAACCCAGTGCTGGTACCAGTAAGTTTAAGGACATGCCGCTACCTCTGTGTCATTACGTGTGTTGGAGGCAGAAAGTTTAAATATTTTTGTGCTGTCGGTCAATTTGGACAGATTTAGGTCTTGTGGGACTAATAGCTGTGATAAAGATGTGAAATTAGAAAGGTCCGAACATTTCTTTCACAACTGTATGGCACCCAGCGCACATTGGCCAGATCAACCCTTTTAACATTTTCAATTAATGATAATTTCTAGTTTTTAAAGCTTCACCTAGTTACAACGGGGTTACATAATTAGTGAAGATTGTGACTTTGTTAGTTGACCGTAGTCCTATAAAACATAGCAGTTATTGCTTTCCTGAATTAAGACCGTGTCAAGTCCAGCATTTTTTTTAAAGTCTGTCTCGTCTGCACAATATTTAGCTTGAAATCAATGGGGCTATTTGGTCCTGGAGTGTTTTTCTTTCTGGTGGTGCCTAACACAACTTTTTGTTTTCCAGGGTTCATCATCCCCAGCATCGCTGTCTCTTGATGTCAACAATCACAGCAGCAACCCAGTGCTGCTACCTGTAGTACCTGAATACTCAAGAGCACCCTGTGCTTCATCATCTTCCTCTATTTCTCACACGTTGAGTTGCATAATGTTAAGTGCCAGATTTGAAAGGAACTCCCCTTGCGGAGTTAAGAGGATAAAATTATTGTTGTCTGAACATATCCATAACGTAACTGTATACTTCCAAATATATGTTGATGTAATGAAAGCACTTTAAAATTCACAATTGGTAATTTTGGATGCTTTGCCTTACCATATTTTTAGTTAATTGGTGAGGTGAATTAATGATTGGAAGTGTAAAGATCACTCTGGTCTTTGTAAACAAGACCCTCTATGCTCATATTGCTTTAGACCTCAAAATTCAGGCTGAAAGTTTTCAGTCTAAAACCCAAGTTTGATCCCTTGTTCTGTCTTGGACATTAGAATTCTTTAACTGTGACCTTTTGTTCCTTTTCTGCAGGGAACCATATTTTTAATATTTGGGAACTGTTAACATTAAAATTTTGGTTATTTGTCATTTAGAAATTTAAAATTGAAAATCTGCAAGAAAACAACTTCCAGTTCTGAAAGAAACACTGAGTTCCACTCTGGCATCCCCTCTTACTGTTTTTTTTACTTTTTGATTTAGGTGTCTCCATCAACACATCGAACTCCTAAGAATGTGGGACCAGATGGAATAGAAGAAGAGGAGCCTTGCCTGTCTGCTGTGTGGGGAGTGATTGAGTCTGCTCTCAACACTGCTGTTCCTGTTCACATCAAGAGACTCCTAGATTTAGATGGTTTTGACAACTTTTTATCTCTGAAAGCTTTTGAAAATGAGGATATTTGTGAATTGGAAAAGTTTGTGACATCTGGGGATCTGTTGAAAAAAGTTGGAGTTTTAAATGTTAAATTTTATGTACCTGACTCTAAGACTGAAACTTTTAGTGTTAATCGGGGCACACGCAAGCTGCTGGCATCTGTTGTTGAGTATGTTAAGTCAAACCATAAACCAAATGACAAAAATTTAGCTACAAAAAGAATTCTTAATGATATGAATCAAGATCTTGTTTTAATTCCGCCTAAGAGGTGTGCAACAAATGCAACAGCTGCAAGTGCTTGCTTAGGTAGTAAGTCTGATGTGCCAACTGTGTTAAGTGTAAACCTAGTAGACGAGTTAAGATCCATTCGTAATATTTTAAAAATGAATTGTGAGTCTAATAAGGGCCAAAAACATTTTTTGCCAAGTATTGACTCCCTCAAGGTTGAAGTGAAAACCTCAGAGGGTACTAAAGCAGCGTTACTCTGTGGCAAGATTTGGTGTCCGGCATGTGGGAAAGTGCAAAAGGATGATAGGTTGGTTGGGAAAGACTGGAATGTATCTAACATGCGTAGACATCTGTTGCACCATGGCAATGGAACTGGGAGTAATTTGACAATAGATAAAATGTTCTCGAGTTCTAGTTCCAGTTCTGCTGTCTGTGAAAACCCTTTTGAAGATGTTGACAATGATTTAGAGTGTGTTGATCTGGCAGATAAGGATTTTTAAACGGGGGACAGATGGTTAGGACGTACACTGTCCCTTTGAGAAAAGAGTCCAATGAAAAAGACCCCGACTATTTTACACGCCTTCAGAGGAATAGGCGTGCATTAATGCGCCATACCCCAGATCAAACTCTTATTACTGGGTATTATCCATTGTTGGCTTCAATTCAAAGCGTTATTGCTAAGAAAGATGACTTGATTGACAACTTGTCTTCTTACTGTAAGGAGTTAATTAAAGAAAGGGATGGGAGCAGTAAGTTTGATAATTTGTCGTATCTTTTGAAACTTCTGTTACCTACTGCCCAAGAAAATTGTAAAAAGAAAAAAAAATGGTCATAATTTCGGAAATGAATCAAAAATGTTTGCTGCCTATACTTATCTCACTGCTGGCCCCATGTTTTACGAAATGCTTCAGTCCAATTTAACAGACTCTATTCCTAGTATTTCGGTAGTCAAAGAATATATAGCTGTAAACTCTCATGAAGTTAGAGAGGGTGTATTTTATTTTAAGGAATGCAAAGAATTTTTGGTGTCGCGAAACCTGCCTTTGAAAGTAACAATGAGTGAGGACGGCACTGGTATGAAGCCGAGTTTTCAATACAACAGGAAATCTAATTTGACTGTTGGCCCTGTCTTGCCGTTTATAAATGGCATTCCCACACCTGATGCATTTCCAGCAACTTCAGCTGCTGTAACGGCTAGTCATTTTGTTAGTAATGATCTGTCCAAAATTGCATATGTGTATATGATACAACCGATGAAAATGGGTGCTCCTCCTTTTTGTCTTGGATTGTTTGGAACTGATAACAAGTTTACAGCTCAAGATAGTGCACACCGCAAGGATTATATTGTGAAAGTAATTTCAGCAGAGGGAGTGGAGGTAGTTGTGTGGTCATCCGATGGTGACAACCGTTTATTGAAAGCACAAAGGGCGCATACATTTCCTCCTAAACCAGTCGTAGCTCCTCTGTTCAAAGATTGGTTTTTTTGGTGCTGTATCAGCCAAAGGTCCTGTTCCCATCCAAGGTACTATCCATTTGTTGAATAGGTTTAAGACCAGACTGCTGAAGCCGTCAATTGTCTTGCCAATGGGTTCACATGTTGTATCAGTAGCCCACAGTAAGCTAGAGCATTGTTTGACAGACCATGATTTGTGTAGAAAGGACAAAATGAACTTTGATGCTAGTCTTAAAATGTGTAGTCAGAGGACCTCAGATACTTTGCAGAAACATGTACCAGGCAGTGAAGCTACTGTACTGTATCTTGATCTTATGAAAAAAATTGAACTAGCTTTTCTTGATGTGAAACTGAAACCCCTGGAGAGAGCGTATAACATATGGTTTGTTGTAGGAGTACTGCGCGTATGGAGGAATTTTATTGACAAATGTGAAAAGTTTTCAAACATTTAACAATTTTGTTACTCAAAATATGTATATAGGTCTAGAACTGAATGCTCATGGTCTGTCTAGTCATGATACTGAGATATTTGAGAGACATTAAGTGTAATGATATGTTCCTTCCATTGTTAATGTGTAGCACAACATGCGAAAATTATTTTCGCAAAGCTAGATCTATCACTTCTACGGAATCTACAAAGGTGAACTTCACTATGCTAGATTTTTTACATTGTGTGAAGAGAATAGAGTTTTTGTTAGAAGTTTCTTGTAAAATGTCTAGTAATTTTATCTTGCCTCGTGAACGAAGGAGGGCTCTGAGTAGTGGTCTCAATCTCGATGTGCCCCTCGCTGAACCTTTTCCTTGGGATGAAGAGATCAGTGGAGTTGTCGTGGCGGCGCTCAATGATGCTAAAGTGGCAACAATGAAGTTTGGGATGGATTGCCCATCTTCACTTTGTACCGAACTGAGTGCTGTGCTGACCAGGTGTGATATTGAAGATGATGACAATGAAGAAGAAGTGGTTGAAGAAGATGAAATTGAAGACACTGTTGATTTTAATGACGATGTACCCCTTGACATCTTGGCTGCTTTTCCATCTGCTAAACCTACTGCCATTGATTTGTCCAATGTCTCTAACTGTAATGTTTCATCTGAAGGTGAAATTCATCCAGGTTCTGTCTTTGTTTTAAAGATTCTAGTTCTAAAGTGATTGTTCTCCGTAAAACAACTTTTCGCTGGTTGCTCAATACAGAAGGATTTTACATTAGCTCTGACCGCCTTGAGAGAGTTAAAACTCAAGTGTCGACTTACAAGCGCAAACTTCTTTCTCACCATCGGGTTAACAAAATTAAGTTTTGTGATGAAATTTCTGTTGGGGACTTTGTAGTTTTTGAAATCAAAGTTAAGGGCCGGTTCAGAAAGGTAGTAGCTCAGGTTTTGGGCTTTAGTTATATTAGGGGGAAGAATAAGTCTTTGGACACGGCCCCAACTAAGCCCCCTTCAGCTAATGCCAGAGGATTGAATTGTTTGTGTACCTTATTTTCTGACACTGGAGCCAAGCTTGTCTATTTGAGGCATGATATTATTAACATGGATTTTTATTAAGTGTCATTTCCTTCCCCTAACATTTCAGTAGATGGTGATATTGTGATTCAGGATTCAGAAACATTACACTTTATTCATGAATGATTAAAATGTGTGATCTATTACACATTTTTTAAATTTATGTAATGAATAGAAATGAAGTAAATTTCTGTTTTATAGTTTTGAAGTGCACCATTGAAACATGTTGTTCGTGTCTTGTATCTTGTATGTGTCTCAACTTTATATTTGCATTTTGTGTATTATCAGAAAACGTATGTGTAGCTGGGTGCATATTAGCACGCTTCATTGTTGAAAAAAAGAAATAATAATGTTAAATTAATTGCATTCTTTCTTTGCCGTTAGTGCCTTACCATTCCCTGCATTATCCACATCAATTTTGTCATGAAGTCAAATTTTTTTTGATGAAAAGTCATCAAAAAGTCAGAAAAGCCAAAAAAAGTCAAAAGTCAGAAAGTCAGACAAAGTCATCTGAAGTCACAGAGTCAGCTCTGTTTACAAAAGTCACGTGCGAGTCATGAAAGTCAAATGACTTCAAGTCATTGTACAAATAAATCGGTAGTAGGCCCCCCCTCGCCTCGACGTCGCTGTCATTACCTTCGTCTTCGTCGATGCCGTTGTCTCCGCCGGCCTCCCCTGCAGCACAGTTGTCTGAAACATTTACATTTGTTAATTTCAAAACCAAAGAACTGCAAGCCGGAGTACCAAAAAAACTTGTACGCGATCTTACCTTCCTAAAGGACATCATCCTCAGTGCCGTCCAAGTTACTGCTGATGCAGCACTTGAACGCCCGCACCATACTTTCTTCAGGGATTGCCTTCCATGCGCGTGACACCCACCGCGCGACTTCGTCAGGAGGGGCGCGTTTGATCTTGCCAGTAGGAGTCTGCTCCCGGGCAGGGTCGCTGAGCCACGCAGAGTAAATCTTCTTTAGCCGGTCTTTGAATGGCTCATTTATGCACACATCCATCGGCTGCAGCACGGAAGTCACACCACCCGGTATGACCACCAGTTCTGATTTCATCCTCTGCAATTTGTTCTTCACCCCATCTGTCAAGTGGCCCCTGAACGCATCTAAGCAGAGCATTGGGTTGAGGTGCAGGAGCGCACCGGGGCGCCTTCCCCAAACGGTCTGGAGCCAATCAATCATTAATTCTTGGGTCATCCAACCTTTACTTGGGATGCGCACCACGACGTCAGGGGGGGGGGGGGAGTTTAACTTCTTGGGCAGCGTCTTCCTCTTCAGGATGAGGAGCAATGGCAGCTTCCTACCGTCGGCGAGCACTCACAGCACGACGGTGATTCGTAGCTTCTCGCACCCTGTCGTTTTCAATTGCACCTGTTTGGCCCCCTTTTCCTGTACCTACAATGTGAGAAGTCGCCATCTTCCTCGAATTCCTTTCAGTTTGCCTTTATTGGGACGATATCTATCAATGCCACAGTTTAGAGGCGTAACGGATACTCTTGACAGAAGGGACAACATATTTGCTGGCTCGTGTGAGGACTATTCTGAAGAAACTGCGTCGGTCGTATTCATCTGTAGGCGCTTCATGCAAATTCTCAAACGCCACAAGAAGGAGACTTTCAGTATTTTTCGACCAATGTCGTTGCCTCAGGATATCGGTGACTTCCTCGATAAGTGTTATAGGTATATGCTGATGGTACGTTCCGGAAGAGGTCCAAGAAACCAAAAAGCAGTCAAATCTACTGTATCAGCATCACCTGGGTAAACCGTGTTACAAATCGCAAGCATGTAAGTAATCGCAGTCTGACATCTGCTTTTCACTGATGTTTGGGGACGTCCAGTTAGTGGCGGATTTTGCGTTTTCCGACGGAAGTCGGCGGAACTTACGACCGCAGCGGATTTTCGGGCGTGTGATGAGAAATCGCGGCAAAAAACTCGTTTCTCTGAAAAATTCGCCCGTGTAATCGACTGTTACTTGTTTTTCGTAGAAGCGCGCGCTCCCGAGACCAAACTCGAAACTCTCTTTCTCCAGAAACGCTCGCTGTAGTGCCCTGGCTGTCTTTACGTGTGTTTGCAAGAAAATGCCATTGTTGAAGATAAGGCGAGGCGATCATTATTACAGCATCTCAGCATCTGATGATTCTGTCAGGTTATTTGAAGGTAAGGTACAAGAAGAACCTGTGGTAGACTGGCCAGGTTTAGGCTAGGTTCAGGTTAGTTTACTTGTTCATGTCATACTTGTCTCGCAGATATCGGATTACGAAACGCTCTGTGGTGCCAGCTTCAGGAGTGTGGGTTGGCTGCACTCTATAGAACCCCGCGCACCTTACCGGGCCGAATTGCAGGTGGATTCTGGAATTGAATGTATGTACTGCATCACGTTTGCTGCTTGATAGTTACGATTTTGAACTGATTCCATATTTCACTTGCAGCGGTGCGTTTGATGCAGGATGGTGACGACCATCAAAGTAAGTGAAGATTTAGTGCATGGCAAATCTATGTATGACAAAGTTTTTTTTATTGTACTAATGGATTTCTAAATGAAGGTGGAAGTGACGAAGTGCAGCCCGTGGAACCAGCGCTGTGAGTCCCCGATAAAATCACCTCCATCAAAGAAGCAGAAAACATGCATCATTACTCCTGTTAAGGAAAGAGGTCGGTAATATTCCTGTGGTTGTGAATATCAGCACCTGGTAAGCGCAGACTTATTTATTTATGTTTCAGTAACAGATTCAACATCTGCATTGTCAAAAGAATTTGCCAAGTTTTCACCCTACAAGCCAACGAAGCACTCCAGAAGAGTAGAAGTGTCAGGCCTTTCTGCTCGCTTTTACGGGGTGTGAACAGAAATCTACAACCTTCTCGTTAGAAAGTTGCTCCTGAGAATAGCAGTATTAAAAGTGTTTTCACGTTTGTCTGACTAGGATCACTTCCTTGATGCTTTAGAGGATGAAAGGACGCGAAAGATTTCAGGAGGTGGGGAGAGGATTGATTTTGTCACATGATGCTGCAACAAACACAGCACTATTGGAGGTGATATTGAGATCCTATAATTGAGTTTATTTTGTGTTTTGTATTGGGTGTGCTGATAGCGCTTTGTTCATAAAAGTTCCAGACTCCTGAAGATGCTTTTATGGCCTGCCAACTCTCGACATTTATGTATGGCAAGTCTGCAGTCATTTTAAATGTGGAGGAATCCAAATCCCAAACCCCGAATAAATCAGAGGAAACATGGGAGGATTTCATTTCACGGGCAGATGCCATAAATGAAGAAGGTGATAAAGATCATCCGGACTTTGTGCCACTTCAGGACAGTAGTGACAGTGAACCTGAGGTAATGATTGTGAAGAATGTAACATGTACTCCAGTATATCATTTCCTATGCAATAGCATGGCAATCTGTCTGTGGTTGTTACAGTCTACAGCTTCCAAAGGCCCAGCCAGTAACAGTTCCAAAGGCCCAGCTAGTAACACTTCCAAAGGCCTCAACATTGATGCCTCCAAAGGCCTAGACAGTGCGAAGGCAACAATGGCTTTCTTAGAAGCCTGCATTCTGTGCAAAAGTGGCAAGACCTTCAGGGGCACTGTTGACTCTCTAACAAGAGTCATGAAGTTACTCCTCGATGCCAAGATAGTCGCAGATCTCAAAGAATGCCAGGCCAAAAAAGAAACGGTTGGATGAGTATTTTAGGCGCCATCCAGATGAAGTGGGATGGAAGTTGCTCAACCATATGGCTTTCTTAAGGGGAAAATCAGAGTTGAGGCCCATACTCAATGAATGTAATGGCGCTAGTGTCACTGAAAGTGCAAGTTGCACTCCCACAGAGGAGCAATCTCTTGCACTACTGCTTAAGTACACAAAAGGTATGCAACAACTATGACTAATTTAGAATTATAATCTGCTTATTCACTGTGCAAGACCATTACTTTCAGATATACATTACAATCCACCGTTTTTGTTGGCAGGTCTCCCAATGGGAACAACTGATCTCCAGTCATTGATAGATGTCATGACAGACCACAGAGAGGAGTATCTGAAACCACACCGTGATGCTGTGTTCTGGACGGAAATTTCAAATTGCATGATTGGTAGGGGACTGAACTTTTCTGCTGATGAGTGCGAAAAGGAATTCAAATCCCTCGCATCGCAATACAAAGATTATGTAGCAAGACTGGGAAAAACTGGCAGGGGTGCATCTCATGGCCTTTTTATGAGGACCTTCAACCTCTGTTGGCATACAATGTCACTGTCAGGGCCCGAAAAACATTTGAAGTAGGCGCCACAGCAACGTGTGTCAACATGAACTCGGATATGGAAGACAATGAAGTCAGCGCTTCTGCGTTCAGAACAGGGAGGGCGAGGCCTCCTGCCAGACCTAACTCCCGTGAGGAGAAACTGACAGTTGCTAGAGAGTTAGCGCAGGGCAGGCTGGCTATGGTAGCTGTATTAAAAGATTTAGTGGACAAGCTTGGGAAAGGCAACAGTGACAACAATAACAACAAGTTAATTGTTGCACACCCTTTCATGTTTTTCTTTTCATTAATAGGATTGTTACTTGTTTCATTTTATATGAGCCAATTGATCTGCGGGTTTTTGTGAAGACTTTAATTTCCTTTGTTTTTCCAAGTTTAAAGTAATGTTAAGTTTTTCATCTTTTTAAAGCTAATTATAGTGGCTGCTATTCTTGTCATGTATCAAGCCTGCTTGCTAGTGTAGGATTGTAGTATTTTCATAGATGTAAAGACTGATATGTTAATGTTTTCTAGTCCATTTAATTATTAATATACTAGTCAGAGCTGCAGGTGCATGATACATATTTGATTTGAATTATAGTTGACAAGTTTGATAATAACACATTGTTCATTGCATTATGCTTTCAATTCTCCTACTCATCTCAACATTCTTTCCTTTTCCAATATTAACTAAGGGTACAGTAATTTATCACAGTTTGATACTTGACATGCCCCACCTTCAGGATGTAGACAAATTTACAAAACTAACTTTGAAAACTGAACATTAAGTGGAGATGAGTTCAGTCTTATGGGAGTGACAATAAATCATAATGTGGGTACAAACGAAATGCTATAGCATCTCTTTGCTGAACCCCTCCTTTTGGAACCTGCAAGAAGAGGGTGGTATCTTTCCACTTCATTGTTTTCCACTTCATCCTCATTGTTTCCCACTTCTGCATTGACATTGTCTCCAAGCCCATGTGCTTGCTGTTGTTTTTCCTCATCCCCATGCGCCTTATCTTGATCGTTAAGCCCACGGGGGTGTTCCACATTATGAGCAGGGAGAAGGGGGGCGGGTACATGAATCCCATTCTAAAAGAAAGGAATCGTCTTTTGTATTCTGCTGGCAAAATATGACAGTAAATGAAAGTCTCACAAACTTACAGCCTCTTCTCCCTGCAGTATGTCAAAATTATGGAGTACGAATGATGCCATGATGTGGTCCAGCAGGTACTCATGACGGAAGATAAATAGCTTCAAGAGGCGCCTCCATTTTAACCTTAAAAGCCCAAAAGCTCTCTCAATAAACATCCGCACACTGGAGAGAGAGTAATTAAACACCATCTTCCTGCGAGGCAGATTGCCTACCCTGCGATAAGGTGTCAGGACCTGAAACATTAATGCAGAACATGCGTCACCCTGGACTATGAAGTACTGAACCCAACAAGATGTAGCACATTCTTTGAATATACCTTTTCAGTCAGCGTGTAAGCAGAGTCTGCCAGTATGTGCTCATTTGGCCCAAGGATGTCATCCCTTTCGACGAGAATGTCATGAAGATGACTTCGGCTAAATGCTCTTGAATCATGTACGCTACCTGGCTCACCAATGTACACATAACGAAATAGCCTGTGTTAGGGCAACGCTCCGCGCCTGGCGAACGAAAGACCCACTCAGCTGGCCAGGGGAGTCAAGTGTCATCTGCGGGCGGCCAGCTAGGAGAAGTACGGGGTTGGTCCGCCAGAGCGCAGCACCGACCGGGGGCGCGTCGAGAGGAAGGTGTCCGGCAGGTGTGGTGGACAAAGAAAAAGAGATAGATGGTGGATAGTGAGAAAAAGGTGTGACGAGTGAATAGAGTTTGTGCAGCGAAGAGACAAAAAGTGAAGTGTACTGAAGTGGAAATTAGTAGGGGATCGATTGGAGAATGATCGGTGAGTTGGGGCAATCAGAGCGAGGGTGCCACCTCTTAATTGTAATGTAGATTATGCAAGGTAGTTCGACAGGTAGAGAGTAGGCCTAGGTTTAGGTTAGCTGTACACATGTCGGGAAAATAAAAGATACTAAAAATTGGGAAGAACGTACCAACATTTTAAAATACCCTATGTCCCAAAATGACCTAGGACCAGCGAGCGAGCGGAATGGAACCCAGGACACAGTTAGGGGGAGAAAAAGGTACGTTCGTAACATGGTGCATCGGCCAAAGGGGTTAGGCCTTACCGCATGGCTTACTCACCAACAGTAAAGCACAGCGATTTGCAAACGCTCAGAAAACCTTGAAGGACGAAATTTATGGAGTTACATTAGGAGACTGTGCATGAGTAGTATTCAGAAATTGCAACAAATGGGATTTCAAAAGAGGTGTTTATTTACTAAATAGATTTTTACATAACCTTACATCGATACCTGAGAGGCTTAGTACCCGGTCCTATCGGCCTGTAATAAAATTTGACATAGCGGGAGATGAGGAAAATGCTTTTATAGAAATTTTGTGCCATGAAACGGACCTGAAGAAGGAAGTTCCGTCAAACTCAGCGCCCATTTCCCATTATGATCACATATAGCCTGGCAATTAGTGGAGTACGTGTGGTGTCTGTCCATGTACCTCTCTCGCTGGACAGAAGGGGCAGTACTCCGAATCAATATACCATCCAACATGCCACACACACCACTAATCCCTTTCCGTTTTTCACAGGCAGCTTTGATGGCAGCTCTTTCCAAAGCACAGGGCCTTCTTATAAATTTGCAGGACAATTCTCGCAACGCCTCTATCATAATTAAATAGTGGAAATGAATAACACTCTCGGGAGACCCCAAACACCACACCTGCCTCACGAAAGGTACACAAATTGGCAAGAATCCAGATCCCCATCAATATATCATAGCTAGAGAGATCGCAAAACTGTTAGGAATGTCACCTACCATCTCAACTGGCGTTCATGTTATCTAATACGAGTTCTGATCATCTCGCTAGATAATTTTACGATACTTCATCACAATACATAAACGAGATCTCTTCTAGAAAAATCGAACTCTCTCAACATCTCTTCTATCTTATCTTAAGACCTATATGTATATCGGTCTTGCATCTCTATTTCCTTCCAGCTAATGACGAGAGCGCGTGCGTATATCTCTGTGTCAGAGAGAGTGCCCGAGCGAGTCGTGGACTCTAGCGCTGTATAGCGCGTGCGAGGCGATTGTGCGCAGCGCTTTGGCGCTAGAGACTATGCGGGGAGAAAGGGTTGTGGTGTACGCAGCGAGTAACATGGCGGTAGATAGGATAGAAGGAGGGTGGTAGGTATGTAATAATCTTTGTAATAATTTATTTAGTTATTGAGAGCGAGTAGCGGGTGAGACGGTCAATTAGTCGGGATGCGCGACCGGTTTGACAGGTGTGAAATGAGAGTTCTGAAGGAATTGTTTAAGTGTGGTATTTATGGTATTGGGTAGCGCAGGTAGAGAGTTATGGGAACAATAGATTCAATGACATGTCTATAAGGGTGGTAAGAGCATAGTGTAGGCTGAGCATGTTGTAACTATTTATTTGATATGTGAGGAAATAGAGAGAGTGTGGGCTTTTTATGCGTAGGGTTATTACATGTGGGGTGTGTTGAGTGAGTGAGAGATGGAAGTAGATTGATGATGGATGACTAGAGCGGGTAACGAACTGTCAGACTGGTGGCAGTGTGAAGGATGTTAGGGTGTCAATAACGTGACGTGGTGGTTTTGGGGACACGTGGATATAGGAGGGGGGTGTTGTCGGGACAAGTTGATAAGAGAGGTGTGGATGTGATTCGATGTGTTGGTGCGTCCGACGTGGGCTAGTGTCGATGTGTGCTCATGTCATAATGGTAAGCGTATCGAGTAGAGTGCTTTTAGGTCGGGACGATGTAGAGAGAGAAGATGAGCACAATGTGGAGTATTAGGGAAAGTGATTTATATTGGGATATATGGGAAGTATCTGGGGAAGATGATGTGTGTTGGTGTAGATGACCGTGTGTTAGTAAGGTGGGCATTTTTTTGTGTAGGTCTTTTTATTAGAGGGTACGAGTATCAATTGGGATTGGTTGCTATAAAGGTGAGATAGGGCAGGAATTAGTTGGTGCGTAATCTGAGGATAAAAGGGATCGGTAGTGTGGGTGGGTTAGAACAGCTTTAGACAGCGAGAGTGTGACGTAGAGACAAGGGGGGGCTATTGGGGTGAGAGGCTAGGGACGGAGTGATGGTTGAGGGGTCCTGCGGAGCGATTTATGGTATTACTACTCTGCGCTTATGCTGGGTGGGGGTGGTTGTGTGTTGGAATGATTCAGAATTGTGGAGTTATATTAGGAGTGATTGCTGTGGGTAGTATACTTGATTTAGGGAGATTTTGTGTACATATTCATTGTCGTATTTGTGATTGGTGTTGAGGGATTGAGTTAAGTGAGTGAGGGAAGAATATGACTCTCATACTTTACGCATGGGTGAGTGGGGTGATCGTGAGTCACAAGTAATTATGCTGTATGTAGGGAAAGCGGAGTTGGGTGGTTAAGTGGGGGAATAGCAGCGAGGTGTGGTCTGGGGTAAATGAGGATGCGCAGGGTATTGAGGAGGTACAGCTGTGGACAAAAGGTAGGTTACTATGTATGTTGAAAATTAGGATAGGGGGGATGACCGTGTAGTTGGGGATGTGTTGATGAGGTGATAGATGAGAGACAAAGATGGCGTCTATGCGGATACATTGTGATTGTTGTGTTGATGGTTGATTTTGGATGTTAGCGTTGAGGTAGATTTTTTTGTATATTTAGTAGTGATAGTGTGCGCGCAGTATTTATGTTATGGGTGTTCATAGATTTATGATAGGATAATAGAAGGTACGCTAGTAGTGTAAGACTGTACACTTAAAGGACTGTGTCTCGAGAACAATCGCGACGGAAACACTGGTGAACTAGTGTGTGACCATTCTTGTCCAGATTCGTGCGTGTAGCGTGTGCGGTGAATGTGAGAACTATCCGGTAATGAGCACGATTACTAATCGACACGACGGGGTTGTTATCTGGTGACCTGATGCGGGAGATTATTCACAGGTAGTGTTCGCGATCAAACGGGGAGAGTGTTCGAACGTTGTAATTATTCAGTGCAGATGATATTATATGTAGGAGAGCAGGGTAGGTTTTTGGAGATGGGGACAAGTGTAGATGGGGCGGTGGGGGTGTGGGAAGGCGAGTGCGAGCTATGCCGAGAGTGTCTATGTTTCCCGGTACACCGTCGTAGGCTCCGTAGGACGCAGTGGTGGGTTGACGACTGCTAGATGGGTATAGGTAGGTCAAACGTGAACGACCGTAATAGTGTCAGGCGGGATATGTGTTCATGGTGTCATCGAGCTAGTCGAACTTACCCTTGTGCCGACTGATGTGATGTGCTCTCAGTGTCGGTGCATCCTGTATATGGTGTGGTTGGTAACTGTTTAGCGAGGGTCGACTGGTAGAATTTGTGTAGGCGCCGTGAAGGTCATGGCTGTGTGTACACACCCGGGCGACACCCGCCCAAACGTGTGGGGCGCGCGCTGAAAGATCAGTGGCGCCGGTCCGCGGTGGGGATGGAAGGGTTTACTCAATCATCACGTGTGAGTTGTGGATCAATGGACGAACATTGAGAAAAAAAATCCTAACAAAGCGCGTTAGATATTGTTTGTACTGGGCTCTGAGAATAGTTGGGGTGCACTACTTAGAATTCATTATAAGGAGTAGTGGTGTGTAGGTAGTTTAAGGGTGTAGCAGTGATAAGTGGCGAGTGGAAGTGTACTAGGAATTTGTAACGGTGTTGTGTTGGGGTGGTGGGTGCTAGGCAACTTTTGTGATAGTGTGGCAATAGATTTTAAGATGTTGGGAGGAGTGTGTAAGAAATGAAGGAGTGAGGATAGGAAATTGAGGGGGGAGGGGGGATTAAATAGTGGAAATATGAGCCCATGACAGAATTGGGAAGAGGTGGGTATATCTGTACAGAGTAGTTATAGCTGGGTAGCTGTAGGTGAGAATTGAGTCAAGACGGTGGACTTCAATAGAGGTGAAGTAGATCGCTGCGCATGTCTTGAAGAGATTCGGAACAAGAGTACACTGAGGAAGGGGCTTGTGATAGTGCAGAGAAACACTCGGATGTACGATAGCACACGATCTGATATCGAGGCGCGGGTAAGTTAACATGGGCAGGCACAGTATGGATAGTATTTTTCTGTACACGCGAGGAGCTGTGCGAGTTGCACTGAAGAATGCTATAAAAATCGGTGCAAAAATCTTCGGGTGAGCGAGAGTAGAATCCAGCCGTTTGTTAGAAACTTTCAGCGCGGGTTCTGTGTGATTCGGGAGATACACTAGCGCGGGTGTAGATAAGTGACTATCAAGGCTGATTCACTGCGAAGAATTACCCGTCGGGTGTATCCCTTCTCACGCCCAAAGGGAAGGGCTCCTTCCGGGAATTTGCTACAGAACACCCACCGTGAAATGGGACAAGAAATACAGGCACGTGCATTGTAAACCCCCACGTCAAGAAGTCGGGCCACGAAAAAAATTCGTGGGCCACGAATTCAGCTTTTACCGATCGGATTATACCCATGGGGATAGAGAGAAAGGGGCGACGCAAAAGCTGATGAAAGGGCCGCCAACAAATGCTAAACTTGTGTAAGGTTTGTGACAAAAATTCCCTAAATCGTTTCGACAACTGAAATATGTTCTTAGACTTTCTGTAGATGTCAAACAACCAACAACACGCCCCAGGCAGAGAGAAAAAAATTCGCGGACCCTCAAAATAGTGTGCCAAAATTAAAAGACCCTTTTAACAGTGTGACAAAAATTCAGAGACCCTCGTTAACAGTGTGACAAAAATTCACAGACCCTTTTAGCAGTGTGACAAAAATTTAATGACCCTCTAAAGAATATGACGAAAATTAAAAGACCTTTTAACAGTGTGACAAAAATTCAGAGACCCTCTTAACAGTGTGGACAAAATTCACAGACCCTTTTAACAGTGTGACAAAATTTAAAGTTATATGACTAAACATGATTTTAAAAGTGTTATACGAAAATTCAATGACCCTCTAACAGTGTACAAAAATTCAAAGACCCTTTTAGCATGGTGACAAAAATTCAATGACCCTCCTGACAGTGTGACAAAAATTCGAAGAGCGTTTTTAACAGTTTGACAAAAATTCAAAGACTCTCTCACACTGTTAAAAGTGTCTTTGAATTTTTGTCACATATTTAAGAGGGTCTCTGAATTTTTGTCTTACTGTTTAGACTGTCTTTGAATTTTGGTCACACTGTTAAAAGGGTCATTGAATTTTGTCACACTGTTATAAGGGTCTCGAATATTTGTCACACTGTTAAAAGGGTCTTCGAATATTTGTCGAATATTTATTAATAACGAATATATTTTTCAATGAGGATGATGACGACATCAACGGCGACGACGAGGACCGCAATGGGGATGCGGACAACATTGAGAGAAACGAGCAATTTGACATTATTGCTGATTTCCCTGCAGGCAGTTGTGGGCCAAATCCTGCAGGAAGAGGTGCTGGAAGGAACTGGAGGAAGAAGAAACATTGGTTTTGAGAGGTTTGTGTTTCTTCTACTCTGTGACTCGTTTTGTATTGTGATGAAAGTATCGTAATATTATCTTGTTGATCAGAACTGTATGAACATGAACGCCAAGTTGTTGGAGGTGACATCAAAGTTTTGCGATCACTCGAAGACCCACTATTCATGAAACATTTTCGTTTGAGTCGTGGTACCTTCGAAGTAAGTTTTCTGTACTTAGCCTTGCAATGTGACAAACGTATATATGTGCTACTTTGTCGTGTTCACTGTTCACTTTGGTTTCAGATGCTAATTGTGGAGTTTGGAAATCACTTAACAGTTACGGGAAGACTTGAAAGGCTTCGCACTCCACTGGATGTGTGTCTGTTGATGGGGATCTGGATTCTTGCCAATTTGTGTACCTTTCGTGAGGCAGGTGTGGTGTTTGGGGTCTCCCGAGGTGTTATTCATTTCCACTATTTAATTATGATAGAGGCGTTGCGAGAATTGTCCTGCAAATTTATAAGAAGGCCCTGTGCTTTGGAAAGAGCTGCCATCAAAGCTGCCTGTGAAAAACGGAAAGGGATTAGTGGTGTGTGTGGCATGTTGGATGGTATATTGATTCGGAGTACTGCCCCTTCTGTCCAGCGAGAGAGGTACATGGACAGACACCACACGTACTCCACTAATTGCCAGGCTATATGTGATCATAATGGGGAATGGGCGCTGAGTTTGACGGAACTTCCTTCTTCAGGTCCGTTTCATGGCACAAAATTTCTATAAAAGCATTTTCCTCATCTCCCGCTATGTCAAATTTTATTACAGGCCGATAGGACCGGGTACTAAGCCTCTCAGGTATCGATGTAAGGTTATGTAAAAATCTATTTAGTAAATAAACACCTCTTTTCAAATCCCATTTGTTGCAATTTCTGAATACTACTCATGCACAGTCTCCTAATGTAATACTCCATAAATTTCGTCCTTCAAGGTTTTCTGAGCGTTTGCAAATCGCTGTGCTTTACTGTTGGTGAGTAAGCCATGCGGTAAGGCCTAACCCCTTTGGCCGATGCACCATGTTACGAACGTACCTTTTTCTCCCCCTACCTGTGTCCTGGGTTCCATTCCGCTCGCTCGCTGGTCCTAGGTCATTTTGGGACATAGGGTATTTTAAAATGTTGGTACGTTCTTCCCAATTTTTAGTATCTTTTATTTTCCCGACATGTGTACAGCTAACCTAAACCTAGGCCTACTCTCTACCTGTCGAACTACCTTGCATAATCTACATTACAATTAAGAGGTGGCACCCTCGCTCTGATTGCCCCAACTCACCGATCATTCTCCAATCGATCCCCTACTAATTTCCACTTCAGTACACTTCACTTTTTGTCTCTTCGCTGCACAAACTCTATTCACTCGTCACACCTTTTTCTCACTATCCACCATCTATCTCTTTTTCTTTGTCCACCACACCTGCCGGACACCTTCCTCTCGACGCGCCCCCGGTCGGTGCTGCGCTCTGGCGGACCAACCCCGTACTTCTCCAGCTGGCCGCCCGCAGATGACACTTGACTCCCCTGGCCAGCTGAGTGGGTCTTTCGTTCGCCAGGCGCGGAGCGTTGCCCTAACACAGGCTATTTCGTTATGTGTACATTGGTGAGCCAGGTAGCGTACATGATTCAAGAGCATTTAGCCGAAGTCATCTTCATGACATTCTCGTCGAAAGGGATGACATCCTTGGGCCAAATGAGCACATACTGGCAGACTCTGCTTACACGCTGACTGAAAAGGTATATTCAAAGAATGTGCTACATCTTGTTGGGTTCAGTACTTCATAGTCCAGGGTGACGCTTGTTCTGCATTAATGTTTCAGGTCCTGACACCTTATCGCAGGGTAGGCAATCTGCCTCGCAGGAAGATGGTGTTTAATTACTCTCTCTCCAGTGTGCGGATGTTTATTGAGAGAGCTTTTGGGCTTTTAAGGTTAAAATGGAGGCGCCTCTTGAAGCTATTTATCTTCCGTCATGAGTACCTGCTGGACCACATCATGGCATCATTCGTACTCCATAATTTTGACATACTGCAGGGAGAAGAGGCTGTAAGTTTGTGAGACTTTCATTTACTGTCATATTTTGCCAGCAGAATACAAAAGACGATTCCTTTCTTTTAGAATGGGATTCATGTACCCGCCCCCCTTCTCCCTGCTCATAATGTGGAACACCCCCGTGGGCTTAACGATCAAGATGAGGCGCATGGGGATGAGGAAAAACAACAGCAAGCACAAGGGCTTGGAGACAATGTCAATGCAGAAGTGGGAAACAATGAGGATGAAGTGGAAAACAATGAAGTGGAAAGATACCACCCTCTTCTTGCAGGTTCCAAAAGGAGGGGTTCAGCAAAGAGATGCTATAGCATTTCGTTTGTACCCACATTATGATTTATTGTCACTCCCATAAGACTGAACTCATCTCCACTTAATGTTCAGTTTTCAAAGTTAGTTTTGTAAATTTGTCTACATCCTGAAGGTGGGCATGTCAAGTATCAAACTGTGATAAATTACTGTACCCTTAGTTAATATTGGAAAAGGAAAGAATGTTGAGATGAGCAGGAGAATTGAAAGCATAATGCAATGAACAATGTGTTATTATCAAACTTGTCAACTATAATTCAAATCAAATATGTATCATGCACCTGCAGCTCTGACTAGTATATTAATAATTAAATGGACTAGAAAACATTAACATATCAGTCTTTACATCTATGAAAATACTACAATCCTACACTAGCAAGCAGGCTTGATACATGACAAGAATAGCAGCCACTATAATTAGCTTTAAAAAGATGAAAAACTTAACATTACTTTTAACTTGGAAAAACAAAGGAAATTAAAGTCTTCACAAGAACCCGCAGATCAATTGGCTCATATAAAATGAAACAAGTAACAATCCTATTAATGAAAAGAAAAACATGAAAGGGTGTGCAACAATTAACTTGTTGTTATTGTTGTCACTGTTGCCTTTCCCAAGCTTGTCCACTAAATCTTTTAATACAGCTACCATAGCCAGCCTGCCCTGCGCTAACTCTCTAGCAACTGTCAGTTTCTCCTCACGGGAGTTTAGGTCTGGCAGGAGGCCTCGCCCTCCCTGTTCTGAACGCAGAAGCGCTGACTTCATTGTCTTCCATATCCGACGTTCATGTTGACACACGTTGCTGTGGCGCGCCTACTTCAAATGTTTTTCGGGCCTGACAGTGACATTGTATGCCAACAGAGGTTGAAGGTCCTCATAAAAAGGCCATGAGATGCACCCCAGCCAGTTTTTCCCAGTCTTGCTACATAATCTTTGTATTGCGATGCGAGGGATTTGAATTCCTTTTCGCACTCATCAGCAGAAAAGTTCAGTCCCCTACCAATCATGCAATTTGAAATTTCCGTCCAGAACACAGCATCACGGTGTGGTTTCAGATACTCCTCTCTGTGGTCTGTCATGACATCTATCAATGACTGGAGACCAGTTGTTCCCATTGGGAGACCTGCCAACAAAAACGGTGGATTGTAATGTATATCTGAAAGTAATGGTCTTGCACAGTGAATAAGCAATTATAATTCTAAATTATCATAGTTGTTGCATACCTTTTGTGTACTTAAGCAGTAGTGCAAGAGATTGCTCCTCTGTGGGAGTGCAACTTGCACTTTCAGTGACACTAGCGCCATTACATTCATTGATGGAGATGGGGCCTCAACTCTGATTTCTCCCCTTAAGAAAGCCTATGGATTGAGCAACTTCCCATCCCACTTCATCTGGATGGCGCCTAAAATACTCATCC
>CM049599.1:13721928-13755149 GCA_026979955.1 Megalurothrips usitatus | reverse complement strand
AGATAATATTACGATACTTTCATCACAATACAAAACGAGTCACAGAGTAGAAGAAACACAAACCTCTCAAAACCAATGTTTCTTCTTCCTCCAGTTCCTTCCAGCACCTCTTCCTGCAGGATTTGGCCCACAACTGCCTGCAGGGAAATCAGCAATAATGTCAAATTGCTCGTTTCTCTCAATGTTGTCCGCATCCCCATTGCGGTCCTCGTCGTCGCCGTTGATGTCGTCATCATCCTCATTGAAAAATATATTCGTTATTAATAAATATTCGACAAATATTCGAAGACCCTTTTAACAGTGTGACAAATATTCGAAGACCCTTTTAACAGTGTGACAAAAATTCAATGACCCTTTTAACAGTGTGACCAAAATTCAAAGACAGTCTAAACAGTAAGACAAAAATTCAGAGACCCTCTTAAATATGTGACAAAAATTCAAAGACACTTTTAACAGTGTGAGAGAGTCTTTGAATTTTTGTCAAACTGTTAAAACGCTCTTCGAATTTTTGTCACACTGTCAGGAGGGTCATTGAATTTTTGTCACCATGCTAAAAGGGTCTTTGAATTTTTGTCACACTGTTTAGAGGGTCATTGAATTTTTCTCACACTGTAAAAAGGGTCTGTGAATTTTTGTCACACTTAAAGAGGGTCTTTGAATTTTTGTCACACTGTTAAAAGGGTCATTGAATTTTTGTCATATTCTTTAGAGGGTCATTAAATTTTTGTCACACTGTTAAAAGGGTCTGTGAATTTTTGTCACACTGTTAAGAGGGTCTCTGAATTTTTGTCACACTGTTAAAAGGGTCTTTTAATTTTCGTCATATTCTTTAGAGGGTCATTAAATTTTTGTCACACTGCTAAAAGGGTCTGTGAATTTTTGTCACACTGTTAAGAGGGTCTCTGAATTTTTGTCACACTGTTAAAAGGGTCTTTTAATTTTGGCACACTATTTTGAGGGTCCGCGAATTTTTTTCTCTCTGCCTGGGGCGTGTTGTTGGTTGTTTGACATCTACAGAAAAGTCTAAGAACATATTTCAGTTGTCGAAACGATTTAGGGAATTTTTGTCACAAACCTTACACAAGTGAGCATTTGTTGGCGGCGTTTCATCAGCTTTTGCGTCGCCCTTACTCTCTATCCATGGGTATAATCGATCCGGTAAAAGCTGAATTCGTGGCCACGAATTTTTTCGTGGCCGACTTCTTGATCGTGGGGGTTACAATGCACGTGCCTGTATTTCTTGTCCCATTTCACGGTGGGTCTGTTCTGTAGCAAATTCGGATAGGAGCCGTCGTTTGGGCGTGAGAAGGGATAGTAGAGGGCTGCGCCCCCGCAGTCGATCTTCCCAATAATAATTTTTGGTATATTATAACTATTGTTAAAATAAGAAACTATCGAAGATGCGGTGCCCTAAATGTGAGGTTGACTCTGATATGCTGATAGGAAGATATGGTCCAAATTTCAGCCTTCCACGACTAACCGTTCTCGAGAAATCGCGCGGACACACAGGCATAACACTTTTGACCCAGTCGGTCCAGGGCTTCGCTTTAGGGCTGTGCGGTGAATGGATTACACACCGATTCAGCGATAACTCGAATCACCGACGGTATTTTCGGTGACCGATGATGAATTATTCACCGGTAGTGTTCGAATCACCGGTGAATTTTTAACTACCGGTGATTAAAAATTCACCGTTGATTTTTGAGAGTTTGAGAGTTTTCAGTGAATGCGTTGGTTACGCAACACTATCCATGGGTGCACTGTTCCGGTACACTGCCCTCGAGCGCGGTGTCTCCTCGAGTGTTTCTGGCAACTATAACGCCGTCATCGTGGGCGCGGGAATGTGCAATAGGCGCTCGTGTCTATACCCCGCGCTGGGAAGGCGCTCGAGCGTAGCTCCTGTATTATGTTGTACCAGTAGAACGTCGTGGCTACGTGGGTCACTAAGGCCCATGCCTGTCCAGGGGCGTGTCCCCCGTGCCCCCCCCCCCCCCCCCCCAACCGCCCCAAAGGCATCGGCGCCTGCCGCCTGGAAGGTAGGTAACACGCAATTCAGCCTGTATTTAGGCAAATGCACAATGAGACCCCCCCACCACCCACCAAAAAAAGAAATTCCTGGACACGCGCCTGCTAAGGTGTAACTGAACTTTTCAAATGTTGACGCATGAAAATGTCAACCACTCCCAAACACAGTAACAGTGTATTCTTAAAAGGGTTGACAAAATGTGAGCGTGCCTGACTAGTGCGCGCCCCCGCTGTTAGGTAAGGTACGCTGACCACCCGACCGGAGTCGAACGCGCTGGTATTTGAAACAGTGACCGCTGAGTGGCGACCCAACCTAATCTGGATCGTCTGCGCAGCCATGGCGCCTGCCGGGTAGGCAACTGCATGCGCGCGTGGCATGCGGGCTGGCCTACTCTGGCATTTGCAGGCGCTCAGGGATTCCCGCTCGCGTCGCCTTTCGTGGTGTAGGGAGAGGCGACGCCTTCGGTGGCCAGTTCTAATTGAACTAAAATAGACTCGCAACATTGTAGTGGGCGGAGCCCGAGTACCGGTCTACCAACGCTACCACCTTACATAAGTTTCGCTGCGGCCGTCGAGTGATCTCAACAATGTTATTTGTTTTACAGCGATTTTCTCCCACCGCTCGGTATGGCAGCCTGACAAATGCGCGGTGCCGGGGGCAGACCGAGTGAGCAGCTGAGATGGGATGCGGTCCCAGTCCGGACACGAATCCGGTGCTCCGCGCAAACGGTGCGGACCCGGTGCGGATCCTCCTCCTTGGGTCCGGATTGGTCCGCACGACACCTCAGCCGGGTCGCTGCGACGAGCGAGCGAGCCCAGCCGCCGGCACGGCCGTCGCGCGGCTGGGTTCAAGCGGATACGTCCGAAGAGCTCTCTGATCTCTCCGCCCGACTCGCAAGAGAGAACGGCCGGAACGACTGGCCGGAACTCCCAAGCGGCAGAGGCCACCGGCTGCCGCCGCCGCTGAGCGAACGGCGGGTCAGGGCGCCGGTCGGCCCAGCAGCGCCGTGCTCGAACAGACGACACTACGCCTGCGATGACCTGCAGGCTCCGGGAGGCCCGGGCAAAAAGCGGTCCCAAAGTGGAACCGCACTGTCCGCACGAAACTGGCCCTGACGCTTCGCGCAAAACTATGTCGCATGCGTGTCTGTCTGCCTGTGCGGCTCCGATCCGTCCGCTCAGCTAAGAACCGGAGTCGGGTCCGGACTGGGACCGCATCCCATCTCTGAAGACGAAAGAATAGGCAACCTAACACGATAGGAATATTGGCCGAAACACCCGACACATACGATTGCTTGCCACAAATAATAACATAAATACATCACTTGCTACAAAAAGACACATCTCTGACTCGTTGCCGCAATACAGATGCTTGCTGACGATGCCTTGCCATAGATGACATTGCCATATGTAAATTGCCAGAAGTGTTTTACGCGACATTGTGTGTGTGTGTGTGTGTGTGTGTGTACAGGTTTTCGCGGGCGAGACGTGGGGCTGACCGCGCCGTACCGGCCCAGGACTTGTATAAGGGACTGGTCGAGAGGTCGCGACGCGCCGCACCGCCGGCTGGGCGCAGCCCGCCTGCCGCTTGCCACTTGGCCGGCCGCAGGGGCGGCGGCGGCAGCACCGCGCCAGCCGCGGACAGCCTGAGCGGAGCGTAGCGGCGAGGTCTCCCTCTTTCTGTGTTTGTCGAGCCGTGTCGCGGGCGCTGATTCTCCTTGTCTTCGGAAAACAAATTTTCTCACCCACTCTGAATGCAATTATCTTACAAAGTTTAATGTTTCGCTCCTGTCATATGTGCAGGTTTGGCAGCAATCTCAGTGGCCTGCTGGCGGTTGGTGACATCCCGCATACATCATCGGACATGTCTCAGACCGTCGCAGCCAGGAAATGCGAGAGAAATAGGTGCGTTGTCGATTAATATAAGTGGGCATTTCCTACTGCACGTGACCACAGGAGGGAGGTGTAGGGTATTGCACTTTTGCTGTTGGCTTCAGTTAGCTATGATTCCCACAAGAACACGTTACAATTATGTGCGCCAGAGAATGTTGGCCCTTATTCTGGAGGCACAAGAAGAAGAATTACAGAATTCACTCCAGCACGTGGAAGCACCTGAGACGTACCTGGATGCAGATGAGACAGCGAGCCCAGCCATTGATGTAGACGAGACAATGGGCTTTGAGGGAGTCAGTGAGGCTCTTGGTATGCAACGGGATACAGACAATGATTGTTGTGACGTGTCTGATGACTTTAGCGATGATGGGATCTGCAGTGATGACTCAGATTACTTTGGTGTTGGAGAGGAGTGGTGTTCGAGCTCTGGTGTGCACGAGGATGAGGTGCAGCGAACGGTCTCAGGCAAGGACAGACTAAGAAGGTGGGCAGTAGAGAGTAATATTCCCAAAACGTCTCTTAGATCTCTGCTTAGAATATTGCATGAAGAGTATGATCAAAGTCTCCCGTTACATCCAGACACTCTTCTGCAGAGTAAGAAAGTCCTCGGCATTCGTAGGATTGGCAAAGGTGAATATTACAATTTTAGCTTGACGGAGGCCCTGCGAAGAGTTGAGGAGTATGACAGTTCCCTGACGTCCCTTCCTCTGTCCTTCAATGTGGATGGTCTGCCCGTTTTCAAGAGTTCTACTCTTGAATGTTGGCCACGTCTCTTCACTGTAGACAGTGTGCGCATTCTACCTCAGATGTGCTCTGTTTGGTGCGGCGAAGGCAAGCCATAAGGCCTTATCTCCATGACTTTGTCACAGAAATGAAGGAGCTGCTTCTGAACGGCCTTCTGCTCACCGGCCTCTGCACCCGGTTTTCACCCGGATGTCACCTACACTGCACCCCGACCTTGCACCCCAATTGCACCCTGATATTTTCGCCAGGGGGGCTCTTCTTCGAATATGTTCGCGTTAGAGACATTCTCTCAGACGGGGGGGGGGGGGGGGGGGGGGCGGTGTGGCGTGGCGTAGTGTGGCTAGTTCACTCTCCCGCCGCTAGACGGCGCGCGCCGCTGATGCTCACCCCTCCCTACCCTCACCCTGCCTACAGTGCCCCTCCCCCCCCCCTTTGTGCGTGTACGGACTTGAATTAATGAATTCTGAATTACCCGATAGGTGGCGCTCATGTCGTGCGGTGCCGGGCACTGCCAGGAATAAAAGGCCAGCCGCGACTCCTTGCCGCATCATTTTCGCTCACGGAGTCGTCTGTTGCAGTCTTTACCAACCCACCGATTTTCGCTGAGCTCGCAACCCAACTGTCTTTATTAAGACAAACTATTTCTCTTCTTCGTGGAATGTCTAATAAACGAGTGATGGAGGTCTCCGATGCTCCTGTGGGGGTAAGGGATTTAGAATTAAGTTTCCCTATGGCGTATCCGCAAGAATCAGTAGACGACGGAGATGGTCCCTAACCGCCCGCCAATAACCCCACAATCTCTTCCGTTAGTACCACCATTGATTTGGATCAACTGTGTAACGATGCTTATGACAACATGATTAATAACCAAACAGAAGCTATTGATCTTGATCAACTGTGTTATCAAGCATATGATAATTTTGTCGACAGTCAGTCCTCAAAAACTCTCGTGCCGGTAAATTTAAAATCCGGAGAGGAGTTGTCTAAATTTCCCCAAGATGTCAGGTATAAGAATTTCCGTTTGACCAAGGGTGATGAGAAAGATATTCGTATTGGAATAGACATCACTAATTTTACTCCTTACATTATGCTCCTCGGAGAACCGAACAACAGGGGAAATCGTAAGTGGATAAGAATGTCTCAGGAAGAGTTTCACGTTTTTATTTCTAATGAGATTAACTCTTATTTTCAAGCTGCTTTAGAGACTACGAGTACAATTGACCGTGTAACTAATGGTGAACTTGAGCTTTCTATTTAAGAAAGTGAATATTCCATCAGTGTGTACCGCACGCAAAGATTCCTTAGCTCAAGTTTATTTGGGCAAACTATCGTGGCAAATGATACAAAGATCTAAGAATAAAGTGATGGAAAGGCTAACTAAACTAACCAGCATGTGTCACAATGCTAATATGTATTGGACTCATATAATTCAAGAATGCAAGTCCTACTGTAAACAGAAAGATTTTCAGTCTTGCCCTCCAGTGGAAGCTGAAAGAATATTAGTTGAAGCTCTAAATGTAGCATCAACTCCTCTCCCAAATAAAATTAAAAGTGATCTGAGCATTTATAATTTCGCTTTCATTAAAGAAAAAGTGTGAAAACTCATGAAAAACATTTGATCAACAGTCACGTGAAATATCAAGAGTAACCAGAGTCGAAGTTCTTAAGAGAACGTCTCGGGAAGATTCACGTTCCACAATAAAAAAAAAAGGCATCCATTCAACATTCATCCCTTATCAAATTTGAATTCTAATATGAATAGTAAGTTTTTAGAAAGGATTGTGAATAACAAGATACAATACAGCAGTGATAAAACAATTTACTCATTTTTTATTTTTTCATCATGGTAAGGCGACGCCTCCTTGCTGCCTCCTCGACTATAAAAAGAGAAACAGCCAACCTTATAAAATACGAACATTCCATGGGCTTGAAAATTAAACAGATTTTGAGATGCCTACCTACTCAAAAAGGGGCGCGCGCGGCGGCGGTGTGATGCGCCGGGGCGGCGTCCTCCGGAGAACCGTCGGGCATTTGGCAGGCGAGCTGACGGTCGTAGGCGTCGCCGGGATGGTGGCCGTCGCGACGGCCCCGGAGCAGGGGGGCGCCGACACCGGCACATCCGCGGGGCCCACGCCCCGGCTGACGGCGTCGGCAACGCCGGCGAGGAGCTCCAGAGGAGTATAACTACCCAATTCAGACAGGCCGCCATCTTGATTCCCAATTCAGACATCACGTGTCTATACCTGCTCTACCCTAACCTAAACCTAACCCGATTCCCAATTCAGACGTCACCTGCTCTAACCCAGCCTAACCCAACCTAACTCAACCTAATCCTAACCTAAACCCAACCCAAACCCAACCTAACCCAACCCAACCTAAGTTGAGTGAGGACGACATTTACCAAAATATAGGATTATAGCCCAATCCTATATTTTCTGAATGGTCTCTAACGAAAATTCTTACAGTGTTTTCCAACGGACCCAAGAGGTACACCTACCCCTCAACCTAACCAGCCATAGGCTGATCCGCCCCTCCTCCTATAGGTATTCGTGAAATTCAGATTACGTGGCAACTCAATCTGATATTTCACGAATACCGTTCCTTTCCTCCTAACCCTCCCTAAACCTAACCCAGCCGTGGGCTGATCGCCCATCCTATAGGTATTCGTGAAATTCAGATTACGTGTCAACTCAATCTGACATTTTGCGAATACCGTTCCTTTTTCCCCCAACCTAAGTGAGGACGACATTCACCAAAATATAGGATTATAGCCCAACCCTATATTTTCTGAATGGTCTCTCACGAAAATTTTTACAGTGTTTTCCAACGGACCCAAGAGGTACACCTAACCGTCGTTAGAATTTTTTTTAGTGCGGGAAATTCTGTTCCCCGGGAGGCCTATTTTAAAAACCGCTAATTATCTTTATATCATTCATCTATTTATATTTTTACATTTTTTTTATAGATTTTTTTGTCAAAAAATTGTATTGCACAAAGTTTCATTGTTTTATTTTTTTCTTATAACTAGTCGTAATTTAAATTCTTTTTTCCGTGCACAACACCCTTGAGAATTATTTTTAGGGGGAATACATGGTACACTATACAAGCGCTTGAATATTTTCCGTACCAAGGCATCGTTCTTGTCAACATCATGTGTGAAAAGTGTTTTTATAAATTTCTGGAGGGAATAACCGTGTGCACGATGTATCAAGTACAGTACACAATATTCTCCACACACTTTGGAATCAACCGACTGTAAAGTGGTGTGATTGTACGTCCACTTTATACACACGCGATCCAGAAACTTTCGATGCTGTGACACTATCAGAGGCAGGAATCCCAGAACTCGCCAGACCCATGTTTATCGATGTAGAAAGCCACCCAGTGAGTACCCGGCTTTGCGATAGGATCTACACTGGCGACCAAAATTAGCGGTCCACTAACGGCGGGCGCTGTAATTTCTAAGTTTTTGAAGGTAGAACCTTAAAATTTCCTACAGGCCTGCCTCTAACCTTTGACTCGAGCCTCTGAAAGCGGCAACACCAGGTGCCACCCCCTCTGGTAACAGCCACCCCTAACGCGCGGCGGGGTGGAAAAACGCCGAAAGAGGGCGTCAGAAAACACCGATAAGGAGGTCCAATGGGGGTAAAACTTCGTTTACCAGTTCAATAGACCCCGGGTGACAAGGTGACATCACAATTTGAACGGTCGTTCAAACCCACCCCCCACCCCAGTTACCCCCACCCCCTACGGGGGGTGAATTTTTTTGTGACCAAAAATGAATTGCACGTCATGCAGGAGCCTTCGGGGCACATGCCCGTCTGTTTTTTCCCCGATAGGACGAACCCTTTGACCGCAACCCCTAAAAAACCAAAAGACATTTTTGAAAATTGAGTTTTTTTTGTCCTTAAATGCATTTCAGAATCGAAAAAGACGCCAGAAAAGGTGTGCAGGGCCTGTGCCAATACGGCCCAATCAAAAATTTCCATCTGAAAAAAAAATCACCCCCTCGTATGGGGTGGCTACCCTTAACCCCTGCCCTGCCGCCCCCAAAGTGCGGAGGTGAATTTTGGACCCAGCGCCAGATGCGCCTTGTCCAGGGCCATCAGCACACAAAATTTGAAGTCGCTCGTCCGATCCGTTCTCGCGCTACAGTCAAAAAACGTCGAAAATCAAGAAAACCCACCCCTAAAAGTCACCCCCGATACCGCCGAACTGAGTAGGGGTAGCAAATCGTTTCGAGCGGCGCAGGGTGTACCAAACCTTTGTCTTGAAGGGCCCGGCCGGCCAAACCGCTGCGGTCACCGGAAGGTCCTGAAAAAGCCCGTCACCCGGGACTCTGTACCGGGGACCACTGCACCGGGCGGCCGCCGCCGCGCCCGGAGCGCCGGGAGGGCAGGCCACCGGTGAGGCACCAAGCAAACGTCTACTCGCCGGCAGCGACTGGATCGGCCGTGCCGCGCCGCGCCGCTCGGCCGGCTCCCCATCCCGTCCCCGCCGGCGAGTAGACGTTTGCTTGGTGCCTCACCGGTGGCCTGCCCTCCCGGCGCTCCGGGCGCGGCGGCGGCCGCCCGGTGCAGTGGTCCCCGGTACAGAGTCCCGGGTGACGGGCTTTTTCAGGACCTTCCGGTGGCCGGAGCGGTTTGGCCGGCCGGGCCCTTCAAGACAAAGGTTTGGTACACCCTGCGCCGCTCGAAACGATTTGCTACCCCTACTCAGTTCAGCGGTATCGGGGGGGACTTTTAGGGGTGGGTTTTCTTGATTTTCGACGTTTTTTGGCTGTAGCGCGAGAACGGATCCGACGAGCGACTTCAAATTTTGTGTGCTGATGGCCCTGGACAAGGCGCATCTGGCGCTGGGTCCAAAATTCACCTCCGCACTTTGGGGGCGGCACGGCAGGGGTTAAGAGTAGCCACCCCATACAAGGGGGTGAATTTTTTTCCGGATGGAAATTTTCGATTGGGCCGTATTGGCACAGGCCCTGCACACCTTTTCTGGCGTCTTTTTCGATTCTGAAATGCATTTAAGGACAAAAAAAAACTCAATTTTCAAAAATGTCTTTTGGTTTTTTAGGGGTTGCGGTCAAAGGGTTCGTCCTATCGGGGAAAAAACAGACGGGCATGTGCCCCGAAGGCTCCTGCATGACGTGCAATTCATTTTTGGTCACAAAAAAATTCACCCCCCGTAGGGGGTGGGGGTAACTGGGGTGGGGGGTGGGTTTGAACGACCGTTCAAATTGTGATGTCACCTTGTCACCCGGGGTCTATTGAACTGGTAAACGAAGTTTTACCCCCATTGGACCTCCTTATCGGTGTTTTCTGACGCCCTCTTTCGGCGTTTTTCCACCCCGCCGCGCGTTAGGGGTGGCTGTTACCAGAGGGGGTGGCACCTGGTGTTGCCGCTTTCAGAGGCTCGAGTCAAAGGTTAGAGGCAGGCCTGTAGGAAATTTCAAGGTTCTACCTTCAAAAACTTAGAAATTACAGCGCCCGCCGTTAGTGGACCGCTAATTTTGGTCGCCAGTGTATGTTGCATATGAGTAGGCAGGGTCGTTTCTGTTGTCGACGCGGTAACGTGTCGGCTGCATAAACGCCCTCAAAGAGAGGAGCGACATGTCGGTCCTTCTTCATGATCGTGTCCAGCGTGTGACCATCCATACCCTCCATGCTCACAAGTTCTAATCAGCAATCACGTTTCGGTGCTTGTCAATTTCGATCAAGTTCTGGAACTTTGCGTAAATGACACAGTTGACCGGTACAGCGATGGGAGCTCCGAACTTCACTTCTAGGCGAAGTGTCCCCTGTCTCTGGAGATTCCAGTGAGGTGTAGTAGTACGGAAGAGGGGTGGTGGGCGAGCGGCCTGCTCGGCTAGCTCTTGACAAATCTTGAGCACGGGGGCCCGCTCGCTGCGCGTCCCTCTCGTACCAGCTACGACTACTATAAGTGTGTGTTTCACTAGGTCTCGTTTTTGGGGCAATGTCAAAGAAAGAACGCGGGGGGATTACTCAGTTAATCATTGTATTGCAAGGATACGCAGGCAGCAACTACCGTCCCTAGTCCTAGGCCGGCAGCGCCGCCGTTACACTTACATCTTCCACTCCTTACCGCTACCGCTACACCTTCTTGCTCTACTCCCAACTTCGGACTGTCTTGCCTGCGCTGTCCCCGCGCCGGACCCAGAGGCTCGTTTGCCGAGAGATCGGGAGAGAGGTCAAAACAGTACAGAGTGCTACCGCCAGTGTAAGTATTAAAGGCGATATTGTTCCCTTCGTCCTTCCAGTGAATACCTGTTCCGGAAAAGAGCGTGTTGTACGCTTCCATATACTGACCGTTGGCAAAGTCCGGTGTCAGGGGCTGTGCAGTGACAGGGTGTCCATCTACCATCAGACTGAGGTAATTCACATTCAGCTGCTGGAAGTTAAAAGGATTTCGTATGAAGTCCCCGTCAAATGCACGGTTGTCCACAAACCCTATTATCACTCTCTGAGGCATCTGATTCATGAACAGATTGTCGATATTTTTATCTCTCAGCCCTTGAGTGATCGTCACAGTTTTAATGTCTACTCTATTCACAGGGTATTTTGCTGGAGCTTTCTCTAGCGCCTGTGCATGTGCCAGCAGAACAGAAGGAGACACAGTGACTTTCCTGACGTACAGCGTGGCGTCAAGCAGACGTATCTTTTCTGTCCCTGCTGTGGACATGAGTTTAAAAGCAGCACGATTTCTAATCAGTTTTATACGTAGTTCTACATTGTTGAGAAGAAAATGGTCCTGGTTAAAGAAATCAATATGCAGCGGACCCATCATCTCAAACGTGCGACTTCTCTCCGTGAGCGAGCGCCTCTCAGCAAGACCTGTGTTTACGACACCGTCCAGAGAATCGAAATGACCAGGCGTGTCATCGTACCACAGTCTCTGTGTCATGTGAGAGTGTTTTGCAGCACTGTCGTAATTTAGAAGTGCTTCGATGTGGGATCGATAAGCATACGTCATGCTGGAGTGGGAGATGACTTTCTGATTCAAACTGATATCGACCTGACTCCAGAGCGCATGCAGAGCGTAATTAACCGGCGCAGCATCGCTGTTGTCAGCAGCAGCGAGATCTGTACCGTCCGCTTTCACGATTTTGGCTTTCACATACAACATGGTGTGAGCAAGATCGATGTTTTCATGACCCACACCAGGTACGGAAAATTCCAACGTGTTTGCAGCATCAAGGGTAGTCAGGGGCTTGTAAGGCACCCAGTGTGTTCCCTCCAGAACGCTTTGGGTTGGTGGAACCAACCACAAATCCAGTTCCGAACGGAGACACTCGTTAGACTGAGGATGCATGAAAGACATTACGCGAGAATATCTTGGATACTTGACGTCTTCCTCCTACGAGCTCTTGGCACTAGAATGAACGCCGCGTGACAGGGCGCCTTTTTATAACGCCAGACCCCTTCATACAATCCTCGGCCCGCCGCTTCAGCTGACTGGCAATTTCCTTCATCTGCGTATTCATGGTTTCGTTCAAATTTTGTCGGGCCGCGACGTCAGCTAGGACAGAACTACCGGCGCGAGCAGCCTCTCGACCGACAGCAGCCGCACCGCTTCGCAACAGCGGGAGCACACTGCGAAAGAGACCGCCGAGCCACGAGCCGATCCCGTATCCTTTCTGATAAGGGGAGCCCGCGTAGTAGTGCCCTGAACCGCCACCGCCCGCCTGGTTGACGTAGTCATCGTAGTGAGTTTGAGGAGCCATCAGAGCTGTTTAAAGTGAACCGGCAATGTTAACGTCCCGTGATCGAATGGCACATCGCGGCCTGCGTGGTCCCTTATATCTATTTCCAGCGTGTCAAACGACTTTGTCTTCAACTTAAAGTAGATGGGGTGTTCGCAGTGGAATATCGACATGCTACCGTAAGTTGAAGTGATGCTGAGAGGTACCGTGTGGAGGAGCGGAGCTCGCGTGTGACCCACGATCTGGTCTGCCAAAATGTCCATGTACACGAACATCTGGGAGGGGATTCCCAGAGAGATATTTGCGGGCTTCGCAGCATGGAGGCGCTTGTATGCAGGGAAGGGACCTGCGTGCTCCAGTCCCAGTTGTAGGGCTAGACGTGGCGAAAAAGAGACATTCGCTTTTTTATCGGGAGTGAAGGCGTCGAACACAAGACGTTTGTCCTTTGTTTCCTCGAAAGGATTTTTTTTTGTCCTAATGGCCTGGTGTATAGCAGCAAGGAAGTCGCCCTCGTTAGGATAACTTCCCGGCTGTACACAGACAGTGTCCACTATATGATCAGACTGTATCGTAATCTCATTTTCTCCTTGTAGGACCTGCGCTATCGTGTTAGGATAGTGCAGCTCGATCAAGGCTGCTTGCCATCTACCATGTAGTTCCATACGTTTGGACAACTCGATTTTGAAATGGGATGTTTTGTTGTCAGGATAAACATCGGGACTGGCATTACTCGGAAGATAAGTGTAGAAATCCATCTCAGCTTCTAGTGACGTCACTGTCTAGAATCCAAGACCTGCATTTCTCAGGATATCCTCTCCAGTGGACGAGATGCTTACGAATGCCTTTCTCAGTCTTAGACTGCACTATATATTCTATTTGGACGGTGTCGGGCTTCGTGACCTTCTGGAGCTCCTGCTCATAAAACGTGCCCTAAATCTTATCCTGATCGAGATCATCCAACCGGTACACTGGCATGTCATGAGGTATGACCTGAACGATCTTATAAATCTCCTCACTCCAGTACCAGTTGTAGCCTTTTTCGAACCTCTGCTTTTCCCTTCTGATTCTGATGAAGTCCCCGACTCTGAACTTGGGGCTTTTCGATGTTTTTTCCCCTCCATAGAGGTTATTGTATACTTCAAGCACCCTATCCGGAGTCACCTCCACCGGCTTTAGTTTTATAGAACGGTAGTACGTGTTATTGTAGGCATTCACTGTGTCGTCCAGTACGCCATCTACCCAACAGTAGTTCCCTGTAGCTGTAAAGCGCTTAATTAGTTTAGTCTTCAGCGTTCTCTGCCAACGTTCGACAAGAGAGCATTTCGTTTCAGGATCATAAGTGTGGAAATACTTAATGTCTATCCCCTTCAATTAGCTTTGATATGCTCTATATCTGTACTCTTTCCCGTTGTCAGAGAAGAGACGCGTCGGACGTCGTGATGTGTCCTCAAATATTTTTTCGAACCCTGCAATAATAGACTTTGCAGATTTGTCTTTCAGGGGCACGGCCCAAGAAAATTTCGAAAAAACATCTGTAGTACACGAGATATAAGCATACTTCCGATTGTCCTCACGTAAAGACTGAAAATCAGTCAGATCGGTCTGCCAACAGTCGTCGATATTATCAGCATAGGTGACATTTCGAGGGAAACGACGCCTTGCAGGCTTGTGCAGCGTGTAGGCGTCTTCCCCCTGTAAGTAACTAGTTACTTTTTCTTTTTTCTCACCTGTGGCACGCCACAGCTTCCACGGTGTGCTGTACGAGGCAGGGTTCGAAGGAGTGTGGAACACGTTACCAAGCTTTCCACCCTCCTTTCTTGATTTTGGCACTCTTGGCATTTGTGGAACTGTTTTTAGAGGGGGGAGCCTGACGCTTTCGCTTTTTGACAGGCGTGTCGCCACCATCGCAACCACCACCAGTCTGTTTTGCCTGGTGAATGGCAACTCTACTTTTCTCTTTACCTATCAGTTTTAGGGGGATGTTCATACGAGCCAAAGCTAGTATAAACTTCCCTAAACCAACACCCTCGATATTTTTACGAAAACGTGTGAGATCACTGATTAAATCGATAATATTAGAATGAGGCTGAAGAGAGCCGAGAATACTCACTGTCCCAGCAGGGTCCCACGTGAAGGAGAGCCAGACTGAGACAAATAATCGAAAATCTTGAGTGCCTACTCCTTATATGTCTTCGGTATCACAGTACTTAGCTGCCCACGCATAGACGCGCCACTGCCTTCCTCTTTCCCATCTACGGACTCTAACTGTATTGATATCTGTTTACGAGATTCCGTGGAAAAGTGGAGAAAGCGCTGCAGTGCCTCGTTGTAGCGCTTCCATTTCTCTGTATCATCTACATATTGTTTGCTGAGAATGTGACTCATCTCAGAGTCAAGAGCACTCATCTGAGTCTGCGGACTACTTGTGGGAGCACCATGCGTTCTAGCCACACTGTCATGTGGAACTAAAATCATTTTCTTCGTGTGATTCATTGCAGGAGCGCAGGTAACAACACTGACGATAGATAGCAATAGAGGGAGGAAGGTTCCTCCTCTATGAAGAACAACCTTCTTCTTCGACCTATAGCTAGTACCGCCACCACCTCTCTGAGCTATAGCCCGTAACTGGCTACGATGTTTCTTTAACTTCCTTTTTTGCTCCTCGCTGATTTTAATGTCACCTATGAGAAGGTTCTCACAGATTTCACAAATCGCGAAAATGAGAGCTGTATCGGCTTTCTCTAGAATAGCTCTCCGTAACGATGGCTTAGCTGTTTGGAGCGCTTGCAAGAGCGCCTTATGCGTCTTCACGCTACGAGACATCCTACAGAAATGACAATTCTAGACCCTGTAACCCTCTTTTATACTTTCCTTTCCGAATGTAGACGACGTCTACTTCGTCGGGAAAGATGTGGCTACGTATGCGCAGGTGATCCTGCTGTTTGGGCTTAAAATCGAACAAGATGTAAGTGTGACCTGCCTGAGTCGCATCCTCATAAGCCTCAAGCAAAGCCCGCCAGTGCTGAGGGTCTACTTGGAGACAGAAGGTACGAATTTCTGCTAAGTCACGCGATGTCTTAAAAAGTACAACATAGTGTGCATTAAGACTGATCTGCCTTAAGCCAGGTGGAAACGGACACTGACTTAAGAAAAATATAGACAGATTTCTATGATGAGATCCTTTAATAAAAAATTTCAGGAATTCTTTATGCTCTTTCTGTACTTCTTGCATCAAGTCATCGATAATCACCAACTTAGGACCTAGGCCATGAGGGTGATCATCTAGTGCAGTCATTTCCTGTCTGAAATTAACCTGATGTTCTGCAGAAAGATCATCGTAGATAGCCTGCCACTCGGTGTAGTAAAATGTAATCTCATGAAACGACGTATCGAACAGTGCATGTCTGTTTTCGATCAACCGCTTGATGAAATACGTTTTTCCAGCACCACTCCCACCTACAACGAGGATATTACAGGGATGCTGCAATCGTAGATTCATCCTGAAGGAAGATGGCTGAAACACTGAATAGCGTTCAAACACCGTCCTTAAATAGGGCCAGCATGCTCCTCCCTTGCGCTAAATATTAAAACTAGATTCACTAATGCTAATTGGGGTTGTAGCCGTGTGGTACCGTGTTTTCTAAATCCACGCGTCGTCGCTTTGTGTTCTTAGCTTCCCATTTCTCTCTAGATGTCCTTGTTACAAGTTTCCATGTCGGTGTTCTGACAATCTGGTGAGGTACTGGTACAGTAATTATTTCTTTACTGCCCTACCATCGCCTTCAGACTGTCAAAAGTGACAAGTTTCTCACACGATGAATTAACACTGATACCACGCACCTTAATACACACTTTTATATTTTCAGGGTTGCCATTAACACAAACGTTGAAACTATAAATTTTAGGACCACCTGCACAAAATTCTGAAATATGTACAACGTTGAAAATGTTCTTACAATAACGGTTCGACTAAAATGATAATTATGGACGTATACAAACGATAACTTTTGTCAATCAACTATTAACTAACGATAACTAACTTAGGGTTAGTTATCGTTAGTTATTATAGTTATATATAGTAATATAGTTATCGTTAGTTATACCATTAACTAACGATAACTAACAAAAACGAACATATGTTAGTTCGTTAGTTAATGGTTACTTATCGTTAGTGTATGGTTAGTTATCGTTAGTTAATGGTCAGTTATCGTTAGTTAATAGTTGATTGACAAAAGTTATCGTTTGTATACGTCCATAATTATCATTTTAGTCGAACTGTTATTGTTAGAACATTTTCAACGTTGTATTTGAAATAAGACAATAGGGTTAGTTATCGTTAGTTCAGGGTTAATTATCGTTAGTTCATGGTTAGTTATCGTTAGTTCATGGTTAGTTATCATTAGTTATCGTTAGTTATTGTTAGTGAATGGTACCACCGGACACATTTCGAGTGACTTGAGGCGGAAGCCGGAGGCCGGAGGCCCCCGCAAACGCCGCTGGCAGGCCATGCTGGCTAAGTACCCCTGTCGAATCGAAGTGCCGGTGCCGGTGGAGCGGAGCTTGTTTGAAGATGAAACATATACATTTCTGCTGAAAAGATATTAGTTGGCAAACTGACCTTTTTTAATGCTTACTGGAAATTCCTCTCCGATCGGCGATACGGTACTTCTGCAAGCATTGCGGTGTATAGCACGCGTTGTGGTAAGTAGAGAAATGGAGTAATGCACCACCACCCCATTACTGTTCGCACGGCTTGTGCCATCTCAGCACGCGGAGGTAACTTGCGCAAGTACCTTTTGCAGTGGGTACGCCACAGGAGTTAACAAACGATAAAAGTATTATTACTTACTTACACTTACGATTAACAATCAAAATTTGATCCTTATTTTCTTTCTTATGCGTTTGGAAAGTGAAGCTGGCCGGCCCACCTTTGTGTTTGTTAAGTTGCCAGATTTGAAGGTTGCAGCTTGTTAACAAACGTTAAAAGTGTTGTTACTTATGTGTACTTACGATTAACAATCCAAATATAAGTTTGTTTTTCGTGGCTGCAAGTTTTAGGGACGTGAAGGTAGACGGCCCACAATTTTTATATAATGAGCAGATATGAATGTTAACTATTGTTCTTGGGGTTATAACCTAACTGTTCTCATCTTTAACAATCGATTGAGGTCTTTTTTTTGTGGCTGTATAAATTGGGCACGGCCAACTTGCCGGAGGTGACAGCAGCCGATGCAGCCTCGACAGCAGAGGGCTCTGCAGCCCCCAACTCAGGACTCTGTGCTGGTGAAAGAGCTGCGGCAACAGATAAAGTTGCAGGAAGAAATGATCGAGAGCTACACTTGTCAAGTGATTCAACTGGAACAGCTCTTACAGTACCGTCGAAGTAACCAGTATAGGCAGCAATAGCAGATGGTGTATCAAGCTCCAGTAATGCAAGCGGCTTGCCGGTTTGGCCGCAATGGAACTAGTCTTATAGTGTTCTCATTGCCGGTTTCCGGTTTTCAGTTATGTTATAGCGTTCAAGTACACTTTTCGTTCTATTAAAAGGGTCTTTGTTCACCATGTATTGGTAATAAATTTGTTTGTTACAAGTTCTCCTGCTCGTGCATCCTGTTCCTGTCCCTTCCTCTTGTCCTCTTTTGGTTGCGAGGGAGGAGAAGCGCAAGCCAACTCTTCGTTCGCCAGTTTCCTGTCCTGCTCCTGACCCTACGAAACCTTTTCAAGGAGAGTATTGTTTCAAAAGAGGTGCAGATAATATGTCTAATTCCACTGTCAGATTGGTTGTAGCTCAGGTGTATGCCTTGGTGACGTAGTCCTCGTCTAGCCTAGGCCTGCGTGTTGACTACTCCGGTTGTGGTAACAGCTAACACTTGTCACTAGCAACGCCTAACAACGCCCGGGCCCGCCCGCTGGCGCCGCGCCTCAGTCATGGCTAGTCCGCGCTACGGATCAGTCCTCTGTATCGGTGTCGCTCTAATAAATCCTCTGGTTCCAGTACATCTGAGTATTTCCTTCTTTCCAGAAGCTACGTTTTAATACCATGAATTAAAGTCTGTGACAGCTTCAGATTTCATACTTGACACACAATAATATTAGCGATTCAATAAGGGTCCTTTGTACTGATAGAATTCCGGTTTATTAGCCAGAAACGGCCAATAACCTTTCTTTAGTTCAGACAGTCCAAAAGATTTTGCCATCGCGCTCAATGGCATGGCAATGGCAAGAACATGAGTGAATCTATGAACTTCCATGTACCTACTTTCATACACAGTATTTTCGCACCCTGAAGAACCATTTCCGGTTTCAACTTAAGAGAAATCAGTTGCTGAAGAACGAGAATGGCATCAAACCCTCTAGCGTTGTGTGCTATTAATAGCAGTCCAGTCTTAGTAGGAAATGACTGTAGATATGTAATAAATTGGTTCATTACATTAACATTTGCATTATCAAGGATGTGAAAGACCTGCTGCCGACCTTTACACACAGCACAGAAATAATCATTCTGAACAACATCACAGCACATGTCACAGACAGCGTGCGATACCAAATGATTAGGTTTGTGCTAAAAAATGTCATCTGCGTCTTCTACAGGGTCACACTGCGTAGTCTTAATATCGTAGTAGATAGTAATGTATTTTACCTTAGGGTTCTTTTCACGTTCCTCCCATCGTGTGATGTAACAGAGGTGGTTTTCTAAGACATTTTCATTACAATACTTGCAAAACATGAAACCACATTCATGTTTGGCACCGCGCAGCGTTCTGTAACTAGTTTCACATCTGAGACAAAATTTATATGAATCACACTTAGTGACATTTGAACTTGGTAGCTTTAATGTCTTATGATTCTGAAAACATTCGTCCCCTACAAACTGATGAAAGCAGTGATCACAACGTGTCATAGGTACGGTATCATGGGGGTGCGGACCGAGGCACCGCCAACATGTACCTTCACAGCGATGTGTACCACGGTTATTATAAAAAAACAACAAACACAGTGGTTGTCAAAAGCCTGACAGGGATAGACGAAAAATGTTCTATGTGTAAACGAAGATAAACATTTTTACGGCCTGAACGTAGGTACCCTTGTAAACACACTCTTTACCTTCCTTATCTGTGAAAACACATAAGCGGAAGTCATGTAGTGCGTTCTGAAGACGGTGCACATCATCCACACCGCAGACTTTATCGGAAGGGATTTGTGCCATCTCACACAACTTCAGGGCTTCCCCTCGCTGTGCAGTAGACGCCTCCTCTTTCATGCGCGAAAACGCGCGCTGACTCATGCCACTGGCCTTAGCAAAACCTACGGCTACACTTCGTGCCAAGCACATTGTGTCATTTCTGTTCGTAGGAGGAAATATCGACTTTTTCGATACCTTACGTGCTAACCACTGATCTATTGTCTGGGTAGCAACGCGTGCGGTTTGGCGGCCTCCCGCTTCAGGCGTAGGGATGTGGATGTAAGATATTTTCAATAATCCGTCAGCCATAAAACTCTGATTTGAGTTAAGTACACGGGAAAGCTTGTCGAGAATCACACGCCCGTTGAGCTGATCAGCACATCTCATTGAAAACCACAAAGGTTTCTCAGTATCGGACACGTTCTGAATTTCTAATATCACACGGTCGTCGCCTTTAGCATTCACGGCTTCCTGCTGCCTCTGCAGCATGGTACACCCAAAAAGTGTTGCTCGGGACAAGAACATTGTGCTCGAAACGAGTACATTGTGTACTCAAATGATTCAAGAGCAGTGGGAACTTGTCTTGAACGCGCCTTGCTCTCAGTTGCGGTTAAGCCTAGTCGACACCGCGTTGCTCTCGATCGCCAGTGGATTGTTCTCGTCTCGAGCGCATTGGTCTTCATCGAAGCCAAAGGTTTTCTCAAAAGACGGATTGTTCTGATCTCGACTTGCTTTTGGCTCGGCATGCCAGGTAACTTTGATCCCACAGAACCGTAAACGTGTTCTCGAATCTTTTGAGAGCAAAAGCTCTCAATTTCTTACGCTGTGCGTGCAGAACCCGACGAGTTCCTTCCCCGTGAATTTGTGACTAGTAAACCGATTGTCCCGTCTCGGCAAGCCCGCAAGGCACCAACCTCTTCTCCTTCTCTCCCATTTGTCTAACGACTGGATAAGACGGCGCTAGAACATTGCAGGTACTGCTAGCCTTCCCCGTGGCCACCCCAAGTGGCCCCCGGAGAAGCTTGAACTGTCAGTCACGCGTGCGTGACGGGGCTGCCTACCCACTCGGCGACACCGCGCCCTCATGGCAGACTCTGTAGGCTTTTGGGAAGGTTTGCTGCCCAGATGTTGGAAAAGAAAACAAAACGCAATGGAATACAAGGCACATGTTTATTAATACTTCCCAGTTGAAGTTCATAATATACAACAACGACAATATATAACAATACATTAAAGTTCAACTGAAAAGTTGAGAATTACAAAGAATGTTTTAAAGAAACAACACATTAGTTTTAAAGCACACGCCCCCACAATGGAATACAATACAAGAGACTGCTGTGTGCTACACTAAAAAAATCCTATGTCTCTTCCACCTCAAAATTACAAAAAAATTTTAAGTACGCTACCGTCTTCATTACTCTAACAATAAATATTACACTTTAAGCATTCTTGATAATTATTGTAACTACCTTTCCACATGATGGGAAAAGATATCCCACTCTCAAAACCAAAACACTATTCACAGAGTATGTGGCCCCAAAAATTTCAACTCGTTTTGCTAAACAAACAACTGTATCAGGGTCGTTATTAGCGAGCGAAGCGAGCTCAGATTCTCAAAACGGGCCCCGCGACAACTTTGGTCGTGACTCTGTCTGTCTGTCTGTCTGTCAGTCACGGACTTTCCAGAAACACCACACAACCGTTTTAGCTCCGCTTTTAAGTATCGATTCTACAATAATCGGCCCACGAAATGACGAGCCATTTTTTCGATTAATTGCGTTTGAAATATTTCGTAGTACTAGCAGATGTAGGACATTTCAATCCGTGCGGTTGGCACACTGACGGAACTCAGTGACGTGACGGCAGCCGTCCGGCGCCGTTCGGCAGGCTGGTGGTTTGACTTTGCTGCGATATATTATGTCGCCGGTTGCTCGTTCGACATGATTTTTGGACATTCAATTCGAGATTTCCTGTTGCTGTGGTGTGGTGTGATGACAGGTAAGTGACAAGTAGTACGTCGGCTGCAAAGCAGTTTGCGTTCACGTACGTCTCCCCGCTCCATGACGTAATTTTTTACGACACGGAATAAAATGTATCATGAAGTGGGGGTCGATTGACTGTCTTCATTCGTTTACGCGTTTCGTTATTAAAGCAATGTCGCATCCGCGGACACTTACTAGACCGCTGTGTTATGGTTACATAAGTAAAAGATGCAGTTGTTTACAAACAACGTTCAGAGGTTATGTTCCCCTGTGCCTGTCCTGGCTATTGTTGAAACAGCATAAGTATTCACGATTTGGACTACTTCGTAACCTTGCAAATATATTCTTTCTTAATCGCATTTCTACTCATGTGCTACATGCCATAACCTTAAACTGTTCGGAAGTAGTTCTTACTGTACTGTTTGCGCTCAGTTATCAGTAGCGTACTCTTGTCGCAACCGACTAAGAGGGAGTTGGAAGCACCGTTACAGGTGAAAGAAAAAGTGCGTTTCCTAAAACCATGTCTTCAATTTGTTGCAGTGCTTTTTTCTTGCGGTGATGATGCAAATGTGTGGCGAAACCACTTTGCTGTGACAGTGGTTCGGTTCTCATGTGACATGTTTCCAATCTCAAGTAAAGAGACCATCTCAAATATTATGAGGTAAGCATCTATTTAAATATTGTTTATGTACATGTTCATACAATGTTCATACACCTATTTGTTTTCATTTAAAGTCCTGTTCTTCTTTCAGGTGACGAGGACAAGCTTTGAGCACATTGTTGTACCCGAGTGTAAATTTATGCTGGGCTCGTATTGAGCTGAACCTGGTCAGTAGTTCATTTGCCTATAAACATTCTTTTGCTTGTGGGGGGAATGTGTGGCTGTAACACGCCTACAGCAATCTCTGATTGATTTGTTTTACGTTGACATCAACATGCTTCTGTGGCCAAACTAGTATCTAATTTTTTTTTTGTCTCAGAGCACATCAATGTCGACTCATTAAAAGGGGCATTCCATATGCTCTCAGGTGTTTGAGTCCGCAATCTTTATTGTCAAGCACCTGAAGTTCTAATGTAAGTTGCCACTAAACTTCATGCGAATATGGAAATGCTTTCAGATGACTACTTAGACTGATATGTTAGATGTATCATTATTATGCTTTTCCTTTTTCCAGACATTCCAACTGTTGCTAACATCAGGCGGCAGTGTACGAAAGTTCATGATATATAGTGCCAGTGCCTCATGGAAATGGTAGACCGTTCCTGTCCACTCCTGTTACCATTGCTTCCTCGTGAAAGCGCTCAGCTGATCCCTGTGTAAAAGGTTCTTTGGTAGTGTCTGTTGATCCCATTCTCATTTATTTGGAACAGTTCAGATCTTTATCCTGTATTTTTTCCATTCATAGAACATAAATTGTTGATGTAACTTTGAAAACTGTGCCCTTATGTAACACCCTTAATTTAGCTCAAACATTCTCGACAGTTGTATTGTAAACCGTTTCCTCAATTAGTTTAGAGACTTTTCAGTGTTATTTTGGCTTTACCAATCTCTATGAATTGTTTACCTGTAAATGAGATGCCCTGAACTTGATAAAATGTCTAAATGTGAGAAATAAAATTGCCTTCTTGCTACTTATGCATTGTCTTTCCCTAGATCAGTGATGCTCACAGTATGCGCACATTAGCTGTGCCTGATTTACTTTCGTTTAGGACTCTGAAATTATTTTGGGCTTCTATACATGGGTTTTTGCATCAATGCGATTTGTAAATTGTTTATGTAATGCTTATTAATGACTTACTTTAACTCTGCTCAGTTCAAAGCAATTATAAATTGCAATAAATCATCTTTATGTCTGAACCCAACAAAAACTACTTTTCTCTTTCTTTAAAAATTATCATTTCTTTCACGCACAGTGTTACAACATCACTTTTTGGGGCAGGAAGGAGAATAATCCAGGCAACAGTGAAGGCCAAGGGGAGGGGGGGGGGGGTATACGAGTTGTAAGAGACCCTGCATGACGAACAGGGCAAAACTTACAATAAGGATAAAAGTGGATGGGTTGTCTCCTGGTGGTGGCTTTGGTCGGGTGTGGTACTCATCGGAATATAATCTGAGGCTAGGTTAGGCACTGAGTAGTTGAAAGGAGGATCAGAGGACGCTATGGGTTAGGTTAGGCCGAGGAGAGGGGTGTAGTCGTGCCTATGGCATCGACGCCGTTCACATACCACGCAACTGGCAGAACACCGACACGCACGCATCGGGTTGCACCTCACCCTCCCTCCCCCCCCCCCTCAACAATTGACACATTTTCATATTTTACGTAACACGTAGATCATTCGTTTACCTAAAGACCTCTTCATCCCCGGCGCAAGTAAAACAAGAAGAAAATCAACCCACATTAGTGGGATTGCCATAGTCTCGTTCTTTACCCTAGTACGTAATACAAAAAGTTTAGCACGAAGTACCCACTTCAGTCTTCACTTCAGTCCCCCCCCCCCCACACACACACCTTACTTTTTTCCCCCGCTGCATGACCCTGACGAGCGCCTGGGGCATAGGCAAGTGCACGCGTGGGTGTATTGCGGGCTGGCCTATCCCCACCTAGGCAGGCGACTCAAACAAGCATTGCCCATCGCGATCAGCCATTATTTCATGTTAAGTTTGAAATGTCTTTACGCTTCGCTCGCTACATTACGCGCAGCATTTCGGAGCGTACCCCTAGTTAAAAAAAACTCTAGAGCAGTACGATAGTTGTTGACTGACTGAAGGACAGCACGAGAAGCTCCGGTTAGCACTACAAGCTTAACAAAATTGTCAGGGCTCATCAACCTTTCACAGAGACCCAACTGAAATTTAATTGCCACAGACAGTGCAAAATTAACACGGGAGTTGCAAGCTTTAGCATACATGGTGCCCTTCCTATGATTTCTTTCAATCATCAAAGTATTAATTGTACAAAGAGGACCATTCTTCCTGAGCAACATAGGATAGTGAAGCATAAAATGATGCTTTGGTTTTAATTGTCCAAAGAGAAAGATATAAAGTTCATGATGCTCTTGAATAAGCAACTGTAAATAAACATCAACTCCCTGTTCCAGTCGAGGACTTGTCAAAATAGACAAAATTTCATGCAAGAGTAAGTAAAATTTCCAAACTCTACAATTTTCTGGCACCAGGTCTTCAACCATTTCACCAAGATATCTCGACAGGCATAGCCATTCCGAAGCAGACAAATTTAACGTACAATTCTCCAGGCGAATGAGGGAGAATGAGGTGACAGGTGGTTTGTTACCCCGCTCAGCAAAACCATAATCGAAACCTTCCATTCTTTCACACCAGAGATCAAGAGAGAAATATCCACGAATATCAATCAAATAACATAAAATGTTACAAATACCGTACTTCAACATGCCTTCGAACACATCATGCATCAAATCGCAATGACTATTTGCAATACAATGATAATTACTAACTCTATTCCAACCACACTCTTTTTTAACACCAGTTAACTCCACATTACCCAAAACCACATCCTCATCATAGCTCTGCTCTGTTCTCAAAAAATTAACAGGTACACGACTACAATAATGCTTCATTTCATCCCTATGCAACTTACAAATTCTACAAAAAAAAATTGCCTGAAATGACTCTACAAATCCTTGAACACCATTAATACCCAAGTTGTCTGCAATCATTAGACAAAAACAAAAAAAGAAAACAAACTTGAATTCTCTCCCCAGACAAAGAAACCCCTTCATCCTGTAAATATTCTATTTATTCTTTGGCTTTAGAAAATGTAACAAGATTCCCGAACATTTTCCGATACTTAGATTCAAACAAAACAAATGAAAACATATTGTCCAAACTGGACAGAAATTTTTCTGGCAGACAAGAAATAGTGGCGCACAGAGACCCTTAAGCATGTTCAGTTGGCGACTGCGACCCGGAGGCCGAGCAGGAAGGCACAGATGACGTGCCGGGAGTTGCAGAGGACGTGTCGCGAGTCGCAGAGGACGCCCCCGGAGTCGCTGAGGACGCGCCCGGAGTCGCACGTTGATCCTACGACATAAAAATTCATTGTCAGGCGCAGTCGGTGTGATGCAGAATGAGTCAGTGCGAGACACTGCGTGCTCGTGCGAGCGTCGAATGGGTATAGGTACTTTCAATGAGGCTTAAGAACGGAACTAACATGGTAGGCGTACGCCAGAGCGCGTCGTGGCGTAACAGGCTTAGCCCATCGCGAATCACTGTTTCGCCACTCCACGACTGGAGTACACCTACCTTGGCCTGCCGGTGGCCGTGACCTGACGAGTACGACCCTGCGGGGCCAATTATTTAGTACGGCGCCCTGTAGGCGTCGCTCTCTCTAGCACTCACACAAACAATCGTCCCCTCTCCCTTCCACCCGGCCCGAGAATCGATGTCCCATTTCAACACCAAATCCGCTCCCCTCTGACACTGCTGTGCGAGTGAGTCAAACTGGCAGTCGCGACGAAACTGTACTCACCCTTATCAATTTCCGGAGCAGAATCCGCTCGCCCGGGTATGTGGTAAGGAGCGGCAGGTCGTCCTCCTCCAGCGCCAACAGGGCGGGGACCGTGAATCGCAGCTCTGTCGCATCAGCAGAGGGCAAGGCTGTTCCCAGAATCCGTCCACCCAACATAACCCACAATTCGCCCAAGCGTCAAAATAAATCTGACGTCATTGCATTGGTAATCCAGAATGGATTCGGAAAGAAATTGGAGACACCCGGGGACACTCGATGGAATTCGAACTTTGATGCCAAGAAACAGGTGTGCAGCAAAGTTTCTTTCCGCACGGTATTCTTGTTACGTTATAATATACTTCCTAATTAATAATTCGCTTCTTTTTTGCCGTTTTAGATTGTGCAGCTATTAAAAGATTCCGAGGAAAAATTCCAGGAAGTAGTTACCACAGCAGGGTTGCCGAAGTTGCTTTATCCTGAGATAAAATTTCTCTCTGAATATGTCCATGTCATGCAGCCAGTAGCACTAGCATTAGACATGCTTCAAAGGGATAAGAACTCCTACAATGGTTATCTTCTCCCCACTATAACAAGATTGCAGAAAAATCTGAGGGATCGCAGGTCGATGGATGGCAGGGTACTTAAGTACTGCGATCCTCTAGTGACAACTTTAATTCATGCTTTGTCTCAACCACGGCGGTTCCAGGATCTGTTTGCCCAGGAATTAGAAATGGCGGCTGCACTCATTCCAATTTTTAAATTGGATTGGGTAGATGACCTGCACCGCCGCGATGACGTCAAAAGGCACATATTATATGAAATAAAAAAAGTAAGAACAAAAGATTGATTTGGTATTTTTGCTTATTGCTTATTGATAATTTAATATTCTCCATTTAAATTTAATTCAGATATCACCCACTGAGCCCTCTGCATCGCCTACCCTGGCGACGCCCCCGGATGAGGACGAAGTGTGGCAGGCAGCTGATGATCCAGACCCGAGCCTGCTCTCAGCCGAAGACGAGTTCTTCGGGTTTGCTCCTGTCACCCCTAGCCGGCGTGCAGAAGCAAGTGATGTGGAGACGGCGGAGGAGGAGCTGGAGAGGTACCTCCTTTTGGTAGACAGAACCTGGACCGTAGAGCGGTGCTATGCACGGAACCGGTGTAATTCTGGCCAGAAAAATTTTCTGACAAAAAAATTTATTTTTTCGCCAACCGCTCTATTTTCATCTGAAACGTCCACAAATAACTCAAAAACAATTTTAACACGTCAACTACCCGTTCTGGCGACGTCCGAAGTGCTCACAATGCCGAAAGCCACCGTATAGCCGCTGCAGCTCAGCTCCTCCAAATGGCGTGTTAAAATACCGGAGACGGGCCCATATGATAGAACTGATCCTAACGAACTCAAAAATACCCAGGTTTGAATTTTAACACGTCAACTACCCGTTCTGGCGACGTCCGAAGTGCTCACAAAGCCGAAAGCCAACGTATAGCCGCTGCAGCTGACCTCCTCCAAATGGCGTGTTAAAATTCCGGAGACGGGCCCATGTGATAGAACTGATCCTGGCGAACTCGAAAACACCCAGGTTTGAATTTTAACACGTCAACTACCCGTTCTGGCGACGTCCGAAGTGCTCACGATTTTATAATCTACTGTATGGCCGCTGCACCTTAGCCGCTACAAATGGCGTGTTAAAATTCCGCAGATGGTCCTATGTGATAGAACTGATCCTGGCGAACTCGAAAACACCCAGGTTCGAATTTTAACACGTCATCTACCCGTTCTGGAGACGGCCGAAGTGCTCACAAAGCCGAAAGCCACCGTATAGCCGCTGCAGCTGACCTCCTCCAAATAGCGTGTTAAAATTCCGGAGACGGGCCCATATGATAGAACTGATCCTTACGAACTCGAAAACACCCAGGTTTTAATTTTAACACGTCAACTACCCGTTCTGGCGACGTCCGAAGTGCTCACGATTTTATAATCTACTGTATGGCCGCTGCACCTTAGCCGCTACAAATGGCGTGTTAAAATTCCGCAGATGGTCCTATGTGATAGAACTGATCCTGGCGAACTCGAAAATACCCAGGTTTGACTTTTAACACGTCAACTACCCGTTCTGGCGACGTCCGAAGTGCTCACAATGCCGAAAGCCACCGTATAGCCGCTGCAGCTCAGCTCCTCCAAATGGCGTGTTAAAATTCCGGAGACGGGCCTATGTGATAAAACTAATCCTGGCGAACTCGAAAATACCCAGGTTTAAATTTTAAAACGTCAACTACCTTTTCTGGCGACGTCCGGAGGGCTCACAATGCCAAAAGCCACCGTATGGCCGCTGAACCTGACCTCCTCCAAATGGCGTGTTAAAATTCCGGAGACGGGCCCATACGATAGAACTGATCCTTACGAACTCGAAAACACCCAGGTTTTAATTTTGACACATCAACTACCTTTTCTGGCGACGTCCGAAGTGCTCACAATGCCGAAAACCACCGTATAGCCGCTGCAGCTGACCTCTTCCAAATGGCGTGTTAAAATTCCGGAGACGGGCCCATATGATAGAACTGATCCTTACGAACTCGAAAACACCCGTTTTAATTTTAACACGTCAACTACCCGTTCTGGCGACGTCCGAAGTGCTCACGATTTTATAAGCTACTGTATGGCCGCTGCACCTTAGCCGCTACAAATGGCGTGTTAAAATTCCGGAGACGGGCCCATGTCATAGAACTGATCCTGTCGAACTCGAAAACACCCAGCTTCGAATTTTAACACGTCATCTACCCGTTCTGGCGACGTCCGAAGTGCTCACAATGCCGAAAGCCACCGTATAGCCGCTGCAGCTCAGCTCCTCCAAATGGCGTGTTAAAATACCGGAGACGGGCCCATATGATAGAACTGATCCTAACGAACTCAAAAATACCCAGGTTTGAATTTTACACGTCAACTACCCGTTCTGGCGACGTGCGAAGTGCTCACGATTTTATAATCTACCGTATAGCCGCTGCAGGTCAGCTCCTCCAAATGGCGTGTTAAAATTCCGGAGACGGGCCTATGTGATAAAACTGATCCTGGCGATCTCGAAAATACCCAGGTTTAAATTTTAAAACGTCAACTACCTTTTCTGGCGACGTCCGAAGTGCTCACAAAGCCGAAAGCCACCGTATAGCCGCTGCAGCTGATTTCCTCCAAATGGCGTGTTAAAATTCCGGAGACGGGTCCATATGATAGAACTGATCCTGGCGAACTCGAAAATACCCAGGTTTTAATTTTAACACGTCAACTACCTTTTCTGGCGACGTCCGACGTGCTCACAATGCCAAAAGCCACCGTATAGCCGCTGCAGCTGACCTCCTCCAAATGGCGTGTTAAAATTCCGGAGACGGGCCCATATGATAGAACTGATCCTTACGAACTCGAAAACACCCAGGTTTTTATTTTAACACGTCAACTACTTTTTCTGGCGACGTCCGAAGTGCTCACAATGCCGAAAGCCACCGTATAGCCGCTGCAGCTGACCTCCTCCAAATGGCGTGTTAAAATTCCGGAGACGGGCCCATATGATAGAACTGATCTTTACGAACTCGAAAACATCCTGGTTTCAATTTTAACACGTCAACTACCCGTTCTGGCGACGTGCGAAGAGCTCACGATTTTATTATCTACTGTATAGCCGCTGCACCTTAGCCGCTACAAATGGCGTGTTAAAATTCCGCAGATGGTCCTATGTGATAGAACTGATCCTGGCGAACTCGAAAACACCCAGGTTTTAATTTTAACACGTCAACTACCCGTTCTGGCGACGTCCGAAGTGCGCACGATTTTATAAGCTTCTGTATAGCCGCTGCACCTTAGCCGCTACAAATGGCGTGTTAAAATTCCGGAGACTGGCCCATGTTATAGAACTGATCCTGTCGAACTCGAAAACACCCAGCTTCGAATTTTAACACGTCATCTACCCGTTCTGGCGACGTCCGAAGTGCTCACAATGCCGAAAGCCACCGTATAGCCGCTGCAGGTCAGCTCCTCCAAATGGCGTGTTAAAATTCAAACCTGGGTGTTTTCGAGTTCGCCAGGATCAGTTCTATAACATGGGCCCGTCTCCGGAATTTTAACACGCCATTTGGAGGAGGTCAGCTGCAGCGGCTATACGGTGGCTTTCGGCTTTGTGAGCACTTCGGACGTCGCCAGAACGGGTAGTTGACGTGTTAAAATTCAAACCTGGGTATTTTCGAGTTCGTTAGGATCAGTTCTATCATATGGGCCCGTCTCCGGAATTTTAACACGCCGTTTGGAGGAGCTGAGCTTCAGCGGCTATACGGTGGCTTTCGGCATTGTGAGCACTTCGGACGTCGCCAGAACGGTTAGATGACGTGTTAAAATTCGAAGCTGGGTGTTTTCGAGTTCGCCAGCATCAGTTCTATCACATAGGACCACCTCCGGAATTTTAACACGCCGTTTGTAGAGGCTAAGGTGCAGCGGCTCTACAGTAGATTATAAAATCGTGAGCACTTCGGACGTCGCCAGAACGGGTAGTTGACGTGTTAAAATTCAAACCTGGGTGTTTTCGAGTTCGCCAGGATCAGTTCTATCACATGGGCCCGTCTCCGGAATTTTAACACGCCATTTGGAGGAGTTGAGCTGCAGCGGCTATACGGTGGCTTTCGGCATTGTGAGCACTTCGGACGTCGACAGAACGGGTAGTTGACGCGTTAATATTGTTTTTGAGTTATTTGTGGACGTTTCAGATGAAAATAGAGCGGTTGGCGAAAAAAAAATTTTCTGGCCAGAATTACACCGGTATGCACGGGTTGAAGGCGGCAAAAGGGAGTTCCCGCGACTTGCCCAGTTATTTTTGCGCCTCAACACCGCCCTGCCGTCCAGCGCCATGGTTGAACGCTTTTTCTCCCTTGTGGGCATTACTTTCACAGCGCTCAGGAACAATTTGGGAGACCCAACATTAGAAATGCAGACCCTAATGTCTTTAAATATCGAATTTTGGTAGCTTCTAAAAATTGTATTTATTTAAATTTTATAGGCCTGACAAGTGCAATAAACATTGTTCACACATTTCTTATAAATATTTTACTCACCCCCCAGCGTCACACGCTGCATTTAGGACCATTTTCCTTTTTAACGTTAACGGCGTTAATCGTTACTTTATCGTAAACGCGTTACTTTTCCAGATTAACGTCAACTTCAACGTAGTGAGTTGACGACTTTGCTTAACGAGTTAACGTTAACGCGTTAACGTTAACGCGTTAACGAAAAGAATTAATGTTAACAACCCTGCCTCCGAACGTATCTTACATCAGTTTTTTGTTATCAATGCCGCTCAACCAGTCCTAACCTACCCTTACCTGCCCGAGCCTAGCCTACCCTGGCCCCTACTAACATAACCTAACCGAGCGTAACCCACTCGCGTCACAGATCCGCCCCTCCACGACAGGCGCATGGCGCATACTGACTTTACCCAACCGGCGGATTTATAATTTTGGTCCACACGTGAAAATTATCTAAGAAACCGCTTGGGCTGCGGTGCCCCTGAGGGGAGGTTGACTCTGGTATGATGCAAGAAAGATGTGGTCCAAATTTCAGCTTTCTAAGTCTTACCGTTCTCGAGAAATCGCGCGGACAAACAGACAGACAAAACATTTTTGACCCAGTCGGTCCAGGGCTTCGCTATCGCTCAGCCAACAAGGCCGCTGACAGAAGTGTGCACGTCCAGCGCGTCGATTTTATTCCTCCGGTGACGGTAACGCTATCGCGTCCATCGCAACACGACCTCACTCAGCTCGGGGTTGACAAAGATGATTTGGTAGCCGTCATCGACTGCATGTAGCACTCATTCATTCAAGTGAGTAACCTCTAAGTACACAATTTCTAGCAGCTCGCGATAGGGTATTTGAACCGGCCAGGGTCTTGCTATGAGGGAACCATGCTATCAGAAGTGGGCAAAACTGTGTAAGATACCAGGACTTTTTTATCAGCTGACGACTGATGACAGGATTTACAATAGTGAGGAAGTATTGAAGTCAATCATACAATAGTTGGCGAGGGTAAGCAGGCCCTTGGGGTAATGAAGAGATAAAATTATTGTGATCTGAACATACGTATAGAGTAAATTTATTGACCCAAATACATGCTGATAAAATTTAAAAACTTTATCCAAAACCCACTACGAATATTGTAGCACGCAGCCGTAGAGCAGGGTCGGTGCTGGGGGGTTACAGGGTGTTGAAACGTGAGAGAGGGATGCAGGGTTGATAGAAATAATATAATTAATTTTTTTCTTTTGTTTGGATCTAATGATTTTTAAGCCCCCTTCCCAAAAAGGGCCCCCCCCCCGGGTTTTTCCCCCCCTTTTTTGCCCAAACGGGGGCCCCCATTCCCCTCCCTGATTTTGGGCCATTTTTTCCCCCCCCCCCCCAAATGCCCCTTTTAAAAAAAACCCCCGGGGGGGAAAAAAAAAAAAAAATTTTTTTTTTCCCCCCTTCTCTACAAAACCCCCCCCCGGGGGGGGGGGGGGGGGGGGGGGGGGGGTTAAAAAATTTTAAAGGGGGGTTTAAATTTAGCGCAATTTTCCCAAAATTTCCCGGAAAAATTTTAAAAAATATTTTACTTTTAAAACAAGTTGTCTTTAAATGTTTAAAATTTAAAAACCCTTTTAAAACCCGGGGGGGGGGGGGGGGGGGGGGGGGGGGGGGAAAAAAAAAATTTTTTAAAAGGGGGGGGGGGTTTTTTGGGGGGGGGGGGGGGGAAAAACCCCCTTTCCCTTTAAGGGGGGGTTTTTAAAATTTGGGGGTGAAAAGGGGTAAGGTCTTTTTGGTTTCCCCCTTTTCCCCGACGGGTGCGGTTTAAAATTTTTTAATTTTTCCCCCGGGAAAATAAAAAGGCGGGGAAAAAAAATTTTTCCCCTTTTGTTAAAAGGGAAAAAAGGGGGCCCGGGTTTTTTGGGGTTTTTTTTTTTCCCCCCCCTTTTTGGGGAAAGCCCAAAAGGGTTTTTTTTTTTTGGAATTTCCCCCGGGGAAAACCCAAAAACCCAAAAATTTAAAAAAAAAATTTTAAAAAAAATTTGGGTTTTTAAAAATTTTTTTTTTTTGGTTTAAAAAAATTTTTCCAAAATTTTTAAAAATTTTTTCCCCCAAAAAAGGGGGGGTTTAAAATTTTTGGGAAAACCTGGGTT
>CM049599.1:13690402-13721428 GCA_026979955.1 Megalurothrips usitatus | reverse complement strand
GAAGTTTTTAAATTTTATCAGCATGTATTTGGGTCAATAAATTTACTCTATACGTATGTTCAGATCACAATAATTTTATCTCTTCATTACCCCAAGGGCCTGCTTACCCTCGCCAACTATTGTATGATTGACTTCAATACTTCCTCACTATTGTAAATCCTGTCATCAGTCGTCAGCTGATAAAAAAGTCCTGGTATCTTACACAGTTTTGCCCACTTCTGATAGCATGGTTCCCTCATAGCAAGACCCTGGCCGGTTCAAATACCCTATCGCGAGCTGCTACACGGAAAAAAATGTAATAGCTGCGATACCTAGAATATTATGGTGAAATGGGTTTGTTGGGAACAACAATACGGCTAGTTGTTGAACCTTGCCAATATTGACTTGAGGGCTAAGCAATCTAACTGTCTTACCTAAACATTATTTTAAACCCGTTTACCTGAGAGAGCTAGTTAGAAGAGTAGAATCCGAGACAAACTAGTGTCTAGAAGACTCGGTTAAACCAAATTTAGGTGCACACGACAAATTTCTAGGTGCGGCAGTAAAAGGATGTCGGTAGGCTGCTTCTGCCAAGCAGTTTGTGTGTCGCGCCAAAACGGTCTAGCTGTAGTGCCAATATCGCGTGCAGTGTTCCCGCGGTTCGGACTTAGTGCAGCAGTGCAGCTCCGGTGTTCCCTCTCAGAGTGCACGCAGTGCGTAGAGTGAGTGTCGTTTATTCTCTTATGAAATGGCGTCAGAAGAGCCAGAGGTGGACCCAGTCTCCGTGTCCGTAACGTTGTCTGATCTTCTGCAAGCGTGGAGTCTTCAGAAGTATGAAGACAACTTCACTGGTAAGATTCTTTGAGGGGTGAACATCCGTTAACCTCGCAAACGTCTGTTTGTTACAGTCAGTTCATCTCGTAATTTCTTAGTGGGTTTTTAGAAATTCCTGTTCGTTTCTGTCATGGGATCCTTATTTTTAAACGGCGTAGAAAACATTTGGTGTAAAGTGTGAGGTTAGGTTAAGGAGCCTGTTGATTTTCTTCCAGAATTGTCACTCATGTCTTGAAATGTTTGTTTCCAGCTGAAGCTATAGATATAGCTAATTTGAATGAGATTGTGTCAGCAGAGTGGAGTTCTGTGTTAGAAAAGCTTATCCCAGTAGCTGGGCACAGAATTAGATTTGTAACTAATGTCAAACAACTCCTTGCCCTGGAACAAATTGCCAACACTGATAGTGATAAAGACAAGGTATGTTTTCCTCATTGTGGTATCTGAGTGTTGTAAATTTTCTGGCCATTATAGTTTGTGTGGTTTTTTGAAATTGATTCAAAGAAACGGGAATTTTGAAATTTGCAACTGATGCTTTCAGATGATATCACCGCCAAAGCATGTTGATGAAGAGATGGAGATAGATCAGGAAGTGAATAATAATTCTGACTCTCTGGTTCCAGTGAGTTAACATTTTTCCCATCCTCATACTTTTATTATCTTTTGTCTTGCCTGCAATGTTGTAGCATTGTCTCTTCTTTGTGTTGACAGGGTCAATCAAAGAAACGAGCTCCAGCTTTCAACGAGGAAACTAACTCAAGCACTTCAAAACGTCAAGCTACAAATGGAGATGCCAATTCTAGAGAGCCAAATTCATCTGCTGGGCCATTGAAGTCAGCTGTGGACTCTAGCAACAGCACAGTAGCACAAGTATGAAAACATTTTATCTCATTTAATTATTGTGTGTTTTTAAAATTATAATTTAATCTTCTACTTTAAGGGGTTGCGTGACATTCTTATGAAGAGTGGCTCTGGCCGATGCCTTCTGGCCTTATCAAAGAAGAGTGGTGAAATCAAGCAAGACAGGAATCAGACAAAGCTTGCTGAGTTGATTATTGAACATGTCATCGTGCAATCACCATGGTAAGTTCTTCTCTCGTTTTGTTTTCTTTAGCCCATGTCAAGCAACTCAAAGAGAGTCTACAGAATTTTAAATTCATTTCAGCTTTAAAATTAACACAGAAGAGTTTCCGGAACTTGTAAAAAGTATTTTGAGTCTATTTCCCAGGGAAAAACCTGTGAGTTTAAGTCTTCTCTTGCTGGATGAGTTGACATGTTTGAAAGAATCTACGTATTATTTATTGTTTTTTAACCTTATTTTAGGAAACGTACTACATTCCATACAAAACCATAAACCATCAAAAGTGTTTGGCAAAAGGGAAACTCATCAACAAATATTATCAGTTGCGGAAGGAATTGAAAAGTCTTGGGGAAATAAGTGGTAGTAAAGGTGCTGCTGAATCTGATGATGAGGAATCACCATGTGCTGGAGGTACGTCCCTTCAAAAATAAAAGTTTTAAGCCGGAACAATTTGAGTGTGTCTGAGTCATAGCTTGTGGATACTTGTCAAATGAGTTGTAGAAATGTGATTTTTATTCTTAATTTTTAGATCTTGTGGAGTTGGAGCAGCAGCTAAATTTCTTAAAGGATAATGTAGAACCATGGGATAAAGTAGTAGAAAACTGGAAGAGTACACATGAGGTACGCATGAGACACATTCAAGCTCCTGCAAAACCCAAGGAAAAGGCCTCCTCAAGTAGAGTCAAAAATAAGGCCCAGCGCAAAGGTGATGCCAACCGTGACACAAATGAACCTCTTGAGGATGTCGATACTTCTTTGCATTCGTACCTTGCCACGTTCCCAGCTTTATAAACTAACTTGGGCTACACCTTGGTAAGTTTGTTTCCACATTTTGGTTTTAACTCACTGTTATGGCATTGCATGACTAAAGAACTGTTTTAATTTCAGTTTGAAGAAGACTTTAACCTTCTGTATCCTGGCTACGGCCTTAAGATATACAGTGATTTTGAAGGCTTTTCTAAGAAAGTAGTGGAGGCCCTCAACAAGATTGAAAAGAAGCCACCCGCTTTGCAGGAACTTCTAGACACATTAGAATTGGATGGTTATACCACAAAAGGTAAGAGTGATTTTTCAAGTCATACTTAACTGTGTCCTGATATGGTGTTTTTGGATCTGTTCAAAACCTTTTTATCTTTTCAGATGGCAAAGACTTAGCGATTCTTTCAGCTCTATGCTATCTTGATACAGTGGTCAATGTTGCTCGGCGAAAGAAAGAAGGCAAGTTTGAGGCCTAGAGACCTCCTCAACCAGAACTCCAAGAAGGAGTAATCTCTCTTGTGCCAGTATGCATGCAAAGCTTTTCCATTGTGACTGATCAGTATTATTATTATATTGCACCCCAGCATTTTATTTATTTTATTTCTGTAACAGTCTGTTGGGCGAATGGAAACTTTCATCACTAAACGCTACAACAAGTTTGCTGATTGGAACTTACCAGTTCAGCCGTTCTGTGTTGCTGTAGGACCTGATGTGGACAATATTTCCCAGTGTTTTGTTGTTTTGGACCGAGTTTCAAGATTTTCTGCAAGCTCCCCAATTCGAGCTTTGGACATCTGCTTTAAGGTTATTCATGCTATGAATGCTGCATACTCAGAAGAAAGCTTTCGATTGTGGATGCTCATTCAGAAAGGAATTTATGGATTGACTGGCAAGAGTGACCATTTAAGGAAGCCTGATGCTCAACTAGGGAAGCTTCTACAGAAGTTGGACCTTGAGTAGTAGTTGACTTTTCTGGGTGTCAGAGTGATTTATTTTGTGAAATTTTATTCCTGTCATTTTGTAACGATTCTATTCTCATTTCTCATCTCATGTGATGTTAGAATTTAAACTATTTAGTCAGTTAACTACTTGATATTTTTGCTATTAGTGTTTTGTCAGGCAACGTTTCTAAAGTTTATTTTGTACTTACTTACCCTATTGAATTGCTTTTCTGCTCTCTGTCAAAATGCCAAAGTGTTCTATTTGTTCCAAAGTCTATGGATGCATAAATGATATTTATAGGCATTTAAAAATTAGCCACAGTCTTGATAAGTACACACCTGTAGTGAAATGTGGAGAAGACAATTGCTACCAGTCTTATTCCAATTTGGGAGATCTAAGGAGACATTATAACTCATATCATAGGTTTACTGCTAACAGCAATGATAATACTGTTAATTATGATAGTATCAATGTCTGTGATCAAGAAGTTAATGCTAAGACTGAGTTAAGCACTAGTATTAGACAAGAATTTCATGCTAGTCACGAGGTTGATTCAAATACTCTCTCTGATGTAACTTTCCAGCAAGATTTACTGAATGATGAGCTCCTGAAACGACAGTTAAAGTATCATGCCACTGAACTAGTTTCAAAGCTCTATGCCAAACCAGGCCAGCCTCGTTCAATGGTTCAAGAGTTCATCAATGACACCTCTGATTTTTTGTCAACTTCTTTGACAACTCTTGAACAGATTGTCAAGTCGAAGCTTCAAAGTCATAACCTAAGTACTCAGTTAATTGATGAGGTTTGCACAAGTATCAATGTTTTGAAACAACCTTTTCATGGACTTACTTCAGAGCATTACCGTCTCAAATTTCTGAAAGATGAGGGTTATTATATTGAGCCAAAAGAATATTATGTAACCTCAGCTATGACAGTTAAAAGAGTGAACAAGGAATTGCAATTTGAGCTCAGCCCAGTTCATGGAATGTCTATGCCGCTTCGTAAAACACTCAAGTTATTTTTAGAGCTGCCTGGTGTGTACAACATTGTGATCAATGCACTAAACTCACCTAAAACTGAAGGTTTTATTGGGGAATATATTCATGGCCCTCACTGGCAATTCAAGAAGAGGCAATTTGAAGGGAAGGTAGTTGTCCCTCTGTTCATATACTATGATGATTATGAGGTTGATAAAGACCTTGGTCCCCACAGTGCAAAATTAGGTGCAGTGTATGTAAAAATTGCTTGCCTTCCATTTGAGTTCCAGGGAGCAATTGAAAATATATTTCAAGCTATTCTTTTCTGTGCTGCAGATAGGGTTGAGTTTGGAAATCCATCTACTTTCAGAAAATTTGTGAAGGAAATAACTTTTTTGCAGACTTCTGGTATCAATATTACCACTCAAGGTAACTCAATACAAGTATACTTCACTATTGGTCTAATTATTGCTGACAACTTAGCCATGCACTGTTTACTCGGATTTGCTGAGGGATTCACAGCAAACTATATCTGCAGATTTTGCTATGTATTTAAAAAAGATATGCACACCGAGTGTGTTGAGGATCCAGCCCTGCTAAGAGACAAAGTTCAGCATAATCAGGATATTTTGAAGGCCAATCTGACTGAAACTGGTGTAAGCGGTAAGTCAGTTTTTGAAAGTATTCATGATCCCACTGACAATCCAAGCTTTGATATAATGCACGATTTGTGGGAAGGGGCTGCAACGTATGATATGCAGCACATCCTTAATCACTTGATTAATGTCAAAAAATACTTCACACTAGATGATGTTAACTTTCGAATAATTTCCTTTGATTATGGTTTAAGTGTATCTAATAAGCCTACTCAACTGAAGGATGCTAAGACTGTAAAAATGACTGCCAGCGAGATGAAAACCTTTGTTTGTACATTTGCTCTGCTTGTTGGAGATCTGGTTGAAGACTCTGATCCAGTCTGGGAATTTTACCTTATTCTCAGAGACATTGTTGATATTTTGCTGTGTATGAAATTTCAAGAGGAGCTCCTTGTTATTTTAGCGAACAAAATTTCTGAACATCACCGTCTGTATATCGAGCTATTCAACGACACTCTTAAGCCAAAGCACCACTTTATGGTCCATTATCCCTCTATAATAAGACTGTCTGGTAGTCCCTATAACTTTTCATGTGACAGATTCGAAGCTAAACACCAGCCGTCAGTTAAAGATGCCCGTGCAACAACGTCTCGTCGCAACATCGTATTCACCTTATCTGTTAAGGAGCAATTGAGATTTGCCAATAGGCTTCTCATGAAAAAGGGACTCCAGACAGTTCTTGAAGTTGGTCCTGACACTAGCACTTTTGTTCTACCATTTCTACCAGAAGGATTTAATAATAATGAATGTTTTGAAACTAAATTTGTTGTATACAAAGGGACTAGGTATGAACCAAAGACTTGTGTGGTGACTGGAGTTGACTCTGATAATGGACCTGAATTTGGACTTATTGAGGCGGTATTTGTAAATTTTAATAATAATGTCTGCTTTTTGTGTAGAACTTTGTCCGTAATATCATATGTATCTCATTATCATGCCTACATGGTTAAATGCACAAATTGTATTGTTCCAATTCATATTACCGATCTTCTGGACTTCCACCCTGTTCTATTTTGCAAAGGATTTGAGGGACACAATTATGTAAGTCTGCATCATATGTTATGAACATGTGCCAGAATTTGTAGAATTTAAGTATTTTCATAGTATTCAAGTACAAAGTATTTTCCTAATGAACCGGTTTCTTTCTTTGTAAGTCTGCATCATATGTTATGAACATGTGCCAGAATTTGTAGAATTTAAGTATTTTCATAGTATTCAAGTACAAAGTATTTTCCTAATGAATCGGTTTCTTTCTTTTTTCTGTTTAACTTTCCTTCCACTTCCATCATACAAACTGCTGAAAAAAGGATTTATTACACACCACAGGAACCAAACTCAGCTAGTTGGAGAGTTCAGAAGTGCATTGGTTCCCCAACTAAATTATCTACCAAGAATGACTGCTTGACCCACCTATACACGTTTTCCTAAATCGCTCAGCTAGAGGTGTTTAGGAGAGGCATCTAAATGCATTTCAGTGAATCCACGTGAGTGACCTGGATAGCACACCTAAATCTTCTATGTTTTACAGCTAAATTTCTCCAAAAATAAAGTATGTCTACTGCGCCTAAATTTCTTTTACAACGAAAATCAACGATACTATATAGTTGCATGTACTAGAAATCTGGGGAAAGTAGCTATACATTTTTTTCCGTGTAGAAATTGTGTACTTAGAGGTTACTCACTTGAATGAATGAGTGCTACATGCAGTCGATGACGGCTACCAAATCATCTTTGTCAACCCCGAGCTGAGTGAGGTCGTGTTGCGATGGACGCGATAGCGTTACCGTCACCGGAGGAATAAAATCGACGCGCTGGACGTGCACACTTCTGTCAGCGGCCTTGTTGGCTGAGCGATAGCGAAGCCCTGGACCGACTGGGTCAAAAATGTTTTGTCTGTCTGTTTGTCCGCGCGATTTCTCGAGAACGGTAAGACTTAGAAAGCTGAAATTTGGACCACATCTTTCTTGCATCATACCAGAGTCAACCTCCCCTCAGGGGCACCGCAGCCCAAGCGGTTTCTTAGATAATTTTCACGTGTGGACCAAAATTATAAATCCGCCGGTTGGGTAAAGTCAGTATGCGCCATGCGCCTGTCGTGGAGGGGCGGATCTGTGACGCGAGTGGGTTACGCTCGGTTAGGTTATGTTAGTAGGGGCCAGGGTAGGCTAGGCTCGGGCAGGTAAGGGTAGGTTAGGACTGGTTGAGCGGCATTGATAACAAAAAACTGATGTAAGATACGTTCGGAGGCAGGGTTGTTAACGTTAATTCTTTTCGTTAACGCGTTAACGTTAACGCGTTAACGTTAACGCGTTAACGTTAACGCGTTAAAGTTAACTCGTTAACGTTAACTCGTTAAGCAAAGTCGTCAACTCACTACGTTGAAGTTGACGTTAATCTGGAAAAGTAACGCGTTTACGATAAAGTAACGATTAACGCCGTTAACGTTAAAAAGGAAAATGGTCCTAAATGCAGCGTGTGACGCTGGGGGGTGAGTAAAATATTTATAAGAAATGTGTGAACAGTGTTTAGTGCACTTGTCAGGCCTATAAAATTTAAATAAATACAATTTTTAGAAGCTACCAAAATTTGATATTTAAAGACATTAGGGTCTGCATTTCTAATGTTGGGTCTCCCAAATTGTTCCTGAGCGCTGTGAAAGTAATGCCCACAAGGGAGAAAAAGCGTTCAACCATGGCGCTGGACGGCAGGGCGGTGTTGAGGCGCAAAAATAACTGGGCAAGTCGCGGGAACTCCCTTTTGCCGCCTTCAACCCGTGCATACCGGTGTAATTCTGGCCAGAAAATTTTTTTTCGCCAACCGCTCTATTTTCATCTGAAACGTCCACAAATAACTCAAAAACAATATTAACGCGTCAACTACCCGTTCTGTCGACGTCCGAAGTGCTCACAATGCCGAAAGCCACCGTATAGCCGCTGCAGCTCAACTCCTCCAAATGGCGTGTTAAAATTCCGGAGACGGGCCCATGTGATAGAACTGATCCTGGCGAACTCGAAAACACCCAGGTTTGAATTTTAACACGTCAACTACCCGTTCTGGCGACGTCCGAAGTGCTCACGATTTTATAATCTACTGTAGAGCCGCTGCACCTTAGCCTCTACAAACGGCGTGTTAAAATTCCGGAGGTGGTCCTATGTGATAGAACTGATGCTGGCGAACTCGAAAACACCCAGCTTCGAATTTTAACACGTCATCTAACCGTTCTGGCGACGTCCGAAGTGCGCACGATTTTATAAGCTACTGTATAGCCGCTGCACCTTAGCCGCTACAAATGGCGTGTTAAAATTCCAGTTATTATTTATTATATATTAAAATTAAAATCAGTTCTATCATATGGGCCCGTCTCCGGAATTTTAACACGCCATTTGGAGGAGGTCAGCTGCAGCGGCTATACGGTGGCTTTCAGCACTGTGAGCACTTCGGACGTCGCCAGAAAAGGTAGTTGACGTGTTAAAATTCAAACCTGGGTATTTTTGAGTTCGTTAGGATCAGTTCTATCATATGGGCCCGTCTCCGGTATTTTAACACGCCATTTGGAGGAGCTGAGCTGCAGCGGCTATACGGTGGCTTTCGGCATTGTGAGCACTTCGGACGTCGCCAGAACGGGTAGTTGACGTGTTAAAATTCGAAGCTGGGTGTTTTCGAGTTCGACAGGATCAGTTCTATCACATGGGCCCGTCTCCGGAATTTTAACACGCCATTTGTAGCGGCTAAGGTGCAGCGGCTATACAGTAGATTATAAAATCGTGAGCACTTCGGACGTCGCCAGAACGGGTAGTTGACGTGTTAAAATTAAAACCTGGGTGTTTTCGAGTTCGCCAGGATCAGTTCTATCACATAGGCCCGTCTCCGGAATTTTAACACGCCATTTGGAGGAGGTCAGCTTCAGCGGCCATACGGTGGCTTTTGGCATTGTGAGCCCTTCGGACGTCGCCAGAAAAGGTAGTTGACGTTTTAAAATTTAAACCTGGGTATTTTCGAGTTCGCCAGGATCAGTTTTATCTCATAGGCCCGTCTCCGGAATTTTAACACGCCATTTGGAGGAGCTGAGCTGCAGCGGCTATACGGTGGCTTTCGGCATTGTGAGCACTTCGGACGTCGCCAGAACGGGTAGTTGACGTGCTAAAAGTCAAACCTGGGTATTTTCGAGTTCGCCAGGATCAGTTCTATCACATAGGACCATCTGCGGAATTTTAACACGCCATTTGTAGGGGCTAAGGTGCAGCGGCTATACAGTAGATTATAAAATCGTGAGCACTTCGGGCGTCGCCAGAACGGGTAGTTGACGTGTTAAAATTCAAACCTGGGTGTTTTCGAGTTCGTAAGGATCAGTTCTATCATATGGGCCCGTCTCCGGAATTTTAACACGCCATTTGGAGGAGGTCAGCTGCAGCGGCTATACGGTGGCTTTCGACTTTGTGAGCACTTCGGACGTCTCCAGAACGGGTAGTTGACGTGTTAAAATTCGAACCTGGGTGTTTTCGAGTTCGCCAGGATCAGTTCTATCACATAGGACCATCTGCGGAATTTTAACACGCCATTTGTAGCGGCTAAGGTGCAGCGGCCCTACAGTAGATTATAAAATCGTGAGCACTTCGGACGTCGCCAGAACGGGTAGTTGACGTGTTAAAATTCAAACCTGGGTGTTTTCGAGTTCGCCAGGATCAGTTCTATCACATGGGCCCGTCTCCGGAATTTTAACACGCCATTTGGAGGAGGTCAGCTGCAGCGGCTATACGTTGGCTTTCGGCTTTGTGAGCACTTCGGACGTCGCCAGAACGGGTAGTTGACGTGTTAAAATTCAAACCTGGGTGTTTTCGAGTTCGTTAGGATCAGTTCTATCATATGGGCCCGTCTCCGGTATTTTAACACGCCATTTGGAGGAGCTGAGCTGCAGCGGCTATACGGTGGCTTTCGGCATTGTGAGCACTTCGGACGTCGCCAGAACGGGTAGTTGACGTGTTAAAATTGTTTTTGAGTTATTTGTGGACGTTTCAGATGAAAATAGAGCGGTTGGCGAAAAAAAAAATTTTTTGCCAGAAAATTTTTCTGGCCAGAATTACACCGGTCCCGTGCATAGCACCGCTCTACGGTCCAGGTTCTGTCTACCAAAAGGAGGTACCTCTCCAGCTCCTCCTCCGCCGTCTCCACATCACTTGCTGCTGCACGCCGGCTAGGGGTGACAGGAGCAAACCCGAAGAACTCGTCTTCGGCTGAGAGCAGGCTCGGGTCTGGATCATCAGCTGCCTGCCACACTTCGTCCTCATCCGGGGGCGTCGCCAGGGTAGGCGATGCAGAGGGCTCAGTGGGTGATATCTGAATTAAATTTAAATGGAGAATATTAAATTATCAATAAGCAATAAGCAAAAATACCAAATCAATCTTTTGTTCTTACTTTTTTTATTTCATATAATATGTGCCTTTTGACGTCATCGCGGCGGTGCAGGTCATCTACCCAATCCAATTTAAAAATTGGAATGAGTGCAGCCGCCATTTCTAATTCCTGGGCAAACAGATCCTGGAACCGCCGTGGTTGAGACAAAGCATCAATTAAAGTTGTCACTAGAGGATCGCAGTACTTAAGTACCCTGCCATCCATCGACCTGCGATCCCTCAGATTTTTCTGCAATCTTGTTATAGTGGGGAGAAGATAACCATTGTAGGAGTTCTTATCCCTTTGAAGCATGTCTAATGCTAGTGCTACTGGCTGCATGACATGGACATATTCAGAGAGAAATTTTATCTCAGAATAAAGCAACTTCGGCAACCCTGCTGTGGTAACTACTTCCTGGAATTTTTCCTCGGAATCTTTTAATAGCTGCACAATCTAAAACGGCAAAAAAGAAGCGAATTATTAATTAGGAAGTATATTATAACGTAAAAAGAATACCGTGCGGAAAGAAACTTTGCTGCACACCTGTTTCTTGGCATCAAAGTTCGAATTCCATCGAGTGTCCCCGGGTGTCTCCAATTTCTTTCCGAATCCATTCTGGATTACCAATGCAATGACGTCAGATTTATTTTGACGCTTGGGCGAATTGTGGGTTATGTTGGGTGGACGGATTCTGGGAACAGCCTTGCCCTCTGCTGATGCGACAGAGCTGCGATTCACGGTCCCCGCCCTGTTGGCGCTGGAGGAGGACGACCTGCCGCTCCTTACCACATACCCGGGCGAGCGGATTCTGCTCCGGAAATTGATAAGGGTGAGTACAGTTTCGTCGCGACTGCCAGTTTGACTCACTCGCACAGCAGTGTCAGAGGGGAGCGGATTTGGTGTTGAAATGGGACATCGATTCTCGGGCCGGGTGGAAGGGAGAGGGGACGATTGTTTGTGTGAGTGCTAGAGAGAGCGACGCCTACAGGGCGCCGTACTAAATAATTGGCCCCGCAGGGTCGTACTCGTCAGGTCACAGCCACCGGCAGGCCAAGGTAGGTGTACTCCAGTCGTGGAGTGGCGAAACAGTGATTCGCGATGGGCTAAGCCTGTTACGCCACGACGCGCTCTGGCGTACGCCTACCATGTTAGTTCCGTTCTTAAGCCTCATTGAAAGTACCTATACCCATTCGACGCTCGCACGAGCACGCAGTGTCTCGCACTGACTCATTCTGCATCACACCGACTGCGCCTGACAATGAATTTTTATGTCGTAGGATCAACGTGCGACTCCGGGCGCGTCCTCAGCGACTCCGGGGGCGTCCTCTGCGACTCGCGACACGTCCTCTGCAACTCCCGGCACGTCATCTGTGCCTTCCTGCTCGGCCTCCGGGTCGCAGTCGCCAACTGAACATGCTTAAGGGTCTCTGTGCGCCACTATTTCTTGTCTGCCAGAAAAATTTCTGTCCAGTTTGGACAATATGTTTTCATTTGTTTTGTTTGAATCTAAGTATCGGAAAATGTTCGGGAATCTTGTTACATTTTCTAAAGCCAAAGAATAAATAGAATATTTACAGGATGAAGGGGTTTCTTTGTCTGGGGAGAGAATTCAAGTTTGTTTTCTTTTTTTGTTTTTGTCTAATGATTGCAGACAACTTGGGTATTAATGGTGTTCAAGGATTTGTAGAGTCATTTCAGGCAATTTTTTTTTGTAGAATTTGTAAGTTGCATAGGGATGAAATGAAGCATTATTGTAGTCGTGTACCTGTTAATTTTTTGAGAACAGAGCAGAGCTATGATGAGGATGTGGTTTTGGGTAATGTGGAGTTAACTGGTGTTAAAAAAGAGTGTGGTTGGAATAGAGTTAGTAATTATCATTGTATTGCAAATAGTCATTGCGATTTGATGCATGATGTGTTCGAAGGCATGTTGAAGTACGGTATTTGTAACATTTTATGTTATTTGATTGATATTCGTGGATATTTCTCTCTTGATCTCTGGTGTGAAAGAATGGAAGGTTTCGATTATGGTTTTGCTGAGCGGGGTAACAAACCACCTGTCACCTCATTCTCCCTCATTCGCCTGGAGAATTGTACGTTAAATTTGTCTGCTTCGGAATGGCTATGCCTGTCGAGATATCTTGGTGAAATGGTTGAAGACCTGGTGCCAGAAAATTGTAGAGTTTGGAAATTTTACTTACTCTTGCATGAAATTTTGTCTATTTTGACAAGTCCTCGACTGGAACAGGGAGTTGATGTTTATTTACAGTTGCTTATTCAAGAGCATCATGAACTTTATATCTTTCTCTTTGGACAATTAAAACCAAAGCATCATTTTATGCTTCACTATCCTATGTTGCTCAGGAAGAATGGTCCTCTTTGTACAATTAATACTTTGATGATTGAAAGAAATCATAGGAAGGGCACCATGTATGCTAAAGCTTGCAACTCCCGTGTTAATTTTGCACTGTCTGTGGCAATTAAATTTCAGTTGGGTCTCTGTGAAAGGTTGATGAGCCCTGACAATTTTGTTAAGCTTGTAGTGCTAACCGGAGCTTCTCGTGCTGTCCTTCAGTCAGTCAACAACTATCGTACTGCTCTAGAGTTTTTTTTAATAACGACCCTGATACAGTTGTTTGTTTAGCAAAACGAGTTGAAATTTTTGGGGCCACATACTCTGTGAATAGTGTTTTGGTTTTGAGAGTGGGATATCTTTTCCCATCATGTGGAAAGGTAGTTACAATAATTATCAAGAATGCTTAAAGTGTAATTTTTATTGTTAGAGTAATGAAGACGGTAGCGTACTTAAAATTTTTTTGTAATTTTGAGGTGGAAGAGACATAGGATTTTTTTAGTGTAGCACACAGCAGTCTCTTGTATTGTATTCCATTGTGGGGGCGTGTGCTTTAAAACTAATGTGTTGTTTCTTTAAAACATTCTTTGTAATTCTCAACTTTTCAGTTGAACTTTAATGTATTGTTATATATTGTCGTTGTTGTATATTATGAACTTCAACTGGGAAGTATTAATAAACATGTGCCTTGTATTCCATTGCGTTTTGTTTTCTTTTCCAACATCTGGGCAGCAAACCTTCCCAAAAGCCTACAGAGTCTGCCATGAGGGCGCGGTGTCGCCGAGTGGGTAGGCAGCCCCGTCACGCACGCGTGACTGACAGTTCAAGCTTCTCCGGGGGCCACTTGGGGTGGCCACGGGGAAGGCTAGCAGTACCTGCAATGTTCTAGCGCCGTCTTATCCAGTCGTTAGACAAATGGGAGAGAAGGAGAAGAGGTTGGTGCCTTGCGGGCTTGCCGAGACGGGACAATCGGTTTACTAGTCACAAATTCACGGGGAAGGAACTCGTCGGGTTCTGCACGCACAGCGTAAGAAATTGAGAGCTTTTGCTCTCAAAAGATTCGAGAACACGTTTACGGTTCTGTGGGATCAAAGTTACCTGGCATGCCGAGCCAAAAGCAAGTCGAGATCAGAACAATCCGTCTTTTGAGAAAACCTTTGGCTTCGATGAAGACCAATGCGCTCGAGACGAGAACAATCCACTGGCGATCGAGAGCAACGCGGTGTCGACTAGGCTTAACCGCAACTGAGAGCAAGGCGCGTTCAAGACAAGTTCCCACTGCTCTTGAATCATTTGAGTACACAATGTACTCGTTTCGAGCACAATGTTCTTGTCCCGAGCAACACTTTTTGGGTGTACCATGCTGCAGAGGCAGCAGGAAGCCGTGAATGCTAAAGGCGACGACCGTGTGATATTAGAAATTCAGAACGTGTCCGATACTGAGAAACCTTTGTGGTTTTCAATGAGATGTGCTGATCAGCTCAACGGGCGTGTGATTCTCGACAAGCTTTCCCGTGTACTTAACTCAAATCAGAGTTTTATGGCTGACGGATTATTGAAAATATCTTACATCCACATCCCTACGCCTGAAGCGGGAGGCCGCCAAACCGCACGCGTTGCTACCCAGACAATAGATCAGTGGTTAGCACGTAAGGTATCGAAAAAGTCGATATTTCCTCCTACGAACAGAAATGACACAATGTGCTTGGCACGAAGTGTAGCCGTAGGTTTTGCTAAGGCCAGTGGCATGAGTCAGCGCGCGTTTTCGCGCATGAAAGAGGAGGCGTCTACTGCACAGCGAGGGGAAGCCCTGAAGTTGTGTGAGATGGCACAAATCCCTTCCGATAAAGTCTGCGGTGTGGATGATGTGCACCGTCTTCAGAACGCACTACATGACTTCCGCTTATGTGTTTTCACAGATAAGGAAGGTAAAGAGTGTGTTTACAAGGGTACCTACGTTCAGGCCGTAAAAATGTTTATCTTCGTTTACACATAGAACATTTTTCGTCTATCCCTGTCAGGCTTTTGACAACCACTGTGTTTGTGACAAGTGCGTGTTTTTTTATAATAACCGTGGTACACATCGCTGTGAAGGTACATGTTGGCGGTGCCTCGGTCCGCACCCCCATGATACCGTACCTATGACACGTTGTGATCACTGCTTTCATCAGTTTGTAGGGGACGAATGTTTTCAGAATCATAAGACATTAAAGCTACCAAGTTCAAATGTCACTAAGTGTGATTCATATAAATTTTGTCTCAGATGTGAAACTAGTTACAGAACGCTGCGCGGTGCCAAACATGAATGTGGTTTCATGTTTTGCAAGTATTGTAATGAAAATGTCTTAGAAAACCACCTCTGTTACATGACACGATGGGAGGAACGTGAAAAGAACCCTAAGGTAAAATACATTACTATCTACTACGATATTAAGACTACGCAGTGTGACCCTGTAGAAGACGCAGATGACATTTTTTAGCACAAACCTAATCATTTGGTATCGCACGCTGTCTGTGACATGTGCTGTGATGTTGTTCAGAATGATTATTTCTGTGCTGTGTGTAAAGGTCGGCAGCAGGTCTTTCACATCCTTGATAATGCAAATGTTAATGTAATGAACCAATTTATTACATATCTACAGTCATTTCCTACTAAGACTGGACTGCTATTAATAGCACACAACGCTAGAGGGTTTGATGCCATTCTCGTTCTTCAGCAACTGATTTCTCTTAAGTTGAAACCGGAAATGGTTCTTCAGGGTGCGAAAATACTGTGTATGAAAGTAGGTACATGGAAGTTCATAGATTCACTCATGTTCTTGCCATTGCCATGCCATTGAGCGCGATGGCAAAATCTTTTGGACTGTCTGAACTAAAGAAAGGTTATTGGCCGTTTCTGGCTAATAAACCGGAATTCTATCAGTACAAAGGACCCTTATTGGATCGCTAATATTATTGTGTGTCAAGTATGAAATCTGAAGCTGTCACAGACTTTAATTCATGGTATTAAAACGTAGCTTCTGGAAAGAAGGAAATACTCAGATGTACTGGAACCAGAGGATTTATTAGAGCGACACCGATACAGAGGACTGATCCGTAGCGCGGACTAGCCATGACTGAGGCGCGGCGCCAGCGGGCGGGCCCGGGCGTTGTTAGGCGTTGCTAGTGACAACAGTGCGAGAGCCTTGCAGCGAGGCTAGCGCTAGGCGGCCAGCTTATGTGAGCGTCGGCGGTCCAATGACCGCTACTAAAAGGCCCTAACCTTACAACTACTCCCTCTTTCTCTTGAAGAGGATGCAAACCACCCCAAAACTAAAACAAGGCTCAAGCAAAGTTGCAAAATAGAAATTTAATCTGGTCCAGGGTGACGGAATGACTCCCGGAGAACAAGCCCCGATTGGTAGTCACAGAAAGTTCATAGCACTAGACCTTGAGATGGCTCGACCGAAGGCGACACACAGGAGACGGAACCCTCCTTCTTCTGGGCCGGACCTCCCACTTGAAGTGCCACCTCCAGGACGATAGCACAAAGGAAACGAAACCCTCCTTCTTCAGGGCCGGACGTCCCTCTTGAAGTGCTACCCGTCACAGCGATGCGTTGCAGGACCAGGAGTAGGCCCAGGCAGGACCAATCAGGAACGGGCCAGGGAAGTCCCAGGACAGGAAAAAACAGGAACGGGACAGGAACGGGAGGGATCAGGACCAGGGATGCTGGGACTGAAACAACAACAGGACCGAACAGAAAATGGAACTCACACGAAGGGGAGCTGAAAGAGAGGGTGTTAGCTGTTACCACAACCGGAGTAGTCAACACGCAGGCCTAGGCTAGACGAGGACTACGTCACCAAGGCATACAACTGAGCTACAACCAATCTGACAGTGGAATTAGACATCTTATCTGCACCTCTTTTGAAACAATACTCTCCTTGAAAAGGTTTCGTAGGGTCAGGAGCAGGACAGGAAACTGGCGAACGAAGAGTTGGCTTGCGCTTCTCCTCCCTCGCAACCAAAAGAGGACAAGAGGAAGGGACAGGAACAGGATGCACGAGCAGGAGAACTTGTAACAAACAAATTTATTACCAATACATGGTGAACAAAGACCCTTTTAATAGAACGAAAAGTGTACTTGAACGCTATAACATAACTGAAAACCGGAAACCGGCAATGAGAACACTATAAGACTAGTTCCATTGCGGCCAAACCGGCAAGCCGCTTGCATTACTGGAGCTTGATACACCATCTGCTATTGCTGCCTATACTGCCTATACTGGTTACTTCGACGGTACTGTAAGAGCTGTTCCAGTTGAATCACTTGACAAGTGTAGCTCTCGATCATTTCTTCCTGCAACTTTATCTGTTGCCGCAGCTCTTTCACCAGCACAGAGTCCTGAGTTGGGGGCTGCGGAGCCCTCTGCTGTCGAGGCTGCATCGGCTGCTGTCACCTCCGGCAAGTTGGCCGTACCCAATTTATACAGCCACAAAAAAAAGACCTCAATCGATTGTTAAAGATGAGAACAGTTAGGTTATAACCCCAAGAACAATAGTTAACATTCATATCTGCTCATTATATAAAAATTGTGGGCCGTCTACCTTCACGTCCCTAAAACTTGCAGCCACGAAAAACAAACTTATATTTGGATTGTTAATCGTAAGTACACATAAGTAACAACACTTTTAACGTTTGTTAACAAGCTGCAACCTTCAAATCTGGCAACTTAACAAACACAAAGGTGGGCCGGCCAGCTTCACTTTCCAAACGCATAAAAAAGAAAATAAGGATCAAATTTTGATTGTTAATCGTAAGTGTAAGTAAGTAATAATACTTTTATCGTTTGTTAACTCCTGTGGCGTACCCACTGCAAAAGGTACTTGCGCAAGTTACCTCCGCGTGCTGAGATGGCACAAGCCGTGCGAACAGTAATGGGGTGGTGGTGCATTACTCCATTTCTCTACTTACCAAAACGCGTGCTATACACCGCAATGCTTGCAGAAGTACCGTATCGCCGATCGGAGAGGAATTTCCAGTAAGCATTAAAAAAGGTCAGTTTGCCAACTAATATCTTTTCAGCAGAAATGTATATGTTTCATCTTCAAACAAGCTCCGCTCCACCGGCACCGGCACTTCGATTCGACAGGGGTACTTAGCCAGCATGGCCTGCCAGCGGCGTTTGCGGGGGCCTCCGGCCTCCGGCTTCCGCCTCAAGTCACTCGAAATGTGTCCGGTGGTACCATTCACTAACGATAACTAACGATAACTAATGATAACTAACCATGAACTAACGATAACTAACCATGAACTAACGATAATTAACCCTGAACTAACGATAACTAACCCTATTGTCTTATTTCAAATACAACGTTGAAAATGTTCTAACAATAACAGTTCGACTAAAATGATAATTATGGACGTATACAAACGATAACTTTTGTCAATCAACTATTAACTAACGATAACTGACCATTAACTAACGATAACTAACCATACACTAACGATAAGTAACCATTAACTAACGAACTAACATATGTTCGTTTTTGTTAGCTATCGTTAGTTAATGGTATAACTAACGATAACTATATTACTATATATAACTATAATAACTAACGATAACTAACCCTAAGTTAGTTATCGTTAGTTAATAGTTGATTGACAAAAGTTATCGTTTGTATACGTCCATAATTATCATTTTAGTCGAACCGTTATTGTAAGAACATTTTCAACGTTGTACATATTTCAGAATTTTGTGCAGGTGGTCCTAAAATTTATAGTTTCAACGTTTGTGTTAATGGCAACCCTGAAAATATAAAAGTGTGTATTAAGGTGCGTGGTATCAGTGTTAATTCATCGTGTGAGAAACTTGTCACTTTTGACAGTCTGAAGGCGATGGTAGGGCAGTAAAGAAATAATTACTGTACCAGTACCTCACCAGATTGTCAGAACACCGACATGGAAACTTGTAACAAGGACATCTAGAGAGAAATGGGAAGCTAAAAACACAAAGCGACGACGCGTGGATTTAGAAAACACGGTACCACACGGCTACAACCACAATTAGCATTAGTGAATCTAGTTTTAATATTTAGCGCAAGGGAGGAGCATGCTGGCCCTATTTAAGGACGGTGTTTGAACGCTATTCAGTGTTTCAGCCATCTTCCTTCAGGATGAATCTACGATTGCAGCATCCCTGTAATATCCTCGTTGTAGGTGGGAGTGGTGCTGGAAAAACGTATTTCATCAAGCGGTTGATCGAAAACAGACATGCACTGTTCGATACGTCGTTTCATGAGATTACATTTTACTACACCGAGTGGCAGGCTATCTACGATGATCTTTCTGCAGAACATCAGGTTAATTTCAGACAGGAAATGACTGCACTAGATGATCACCCTCATGGCCTAGGTCCTAAGTTGGTGATTATCGATGACTTGATGCAAGAAGTACAGAAAGAGCATAAAGAATTCCTGAAATTTTTTATTAAAGGATCTCATCATAGAAATCTGTCTATATTTTTAAGTCAGTGTCCGTTTCCACCTGGCTTAAGGCAGATCAGTCTTAATGCACACTATGTTGTACTTTTTAAGACATCGCGTGACTTAGCAGAAATTCGTACCTTCTGTCTCCAAGTAGACCCTCAGCACTGGCGGGCTTTGCTTGAGGCTTATGAGGATGCGACTCAGGCAGGTCACACTTACATCTTGTTCGATTTTAAGCCCAAACAGCAGGATCACCTGCGCATACGTAGCCACATCTTTCCCGACGAAGTAGACGTCGTCTACATTCGGAAAGGAAAGTATAAAAGAGGGTTACAGGGTCTAGAATTGTCATTTCTGTAGGATGTCTCGTAGCGTGAAGACGCATAAGGCGCTCTTGCAAGCGCTCCAAACAGCTAAGCCATCGTTACGGAGAGCTATTCTAGAGAAAGCCGATACAGCTCTCATTTTCGCGATTTGTGAAATCTGTGAGAACCTTCTCATAGGTGACATTAAAATCAGCGAGGAGCAAAAAAGGAAGTTAAAGAAACATCGTAGCCAGTTACGGGCTATAGCTCAGAGAGGTGGTGGCGGTACTAGCTATAGGTCGAAGAAGAAGGTTGTTCTTCATAGAGGAGGAACCTTCCTCCCTCTATTGCTATCTATCGTCAGTGCTGTTACCTGCGCTCCTGCAATGAATCACACGAAGAAAATGATTTTAGTTCCACATGACAGTGTGGCTAGAACGCATGGTGCTCCCACAAGTAGTCCGCAGACTCAGATGAGTGCTCTTGACTCTGAGATGAGTCACATTCTCAGCAAACAATATGTAGATGATACAGAGAAATGGAAGCGCTACAACGAGGCACTGCAGCGCTTTCTCCACTTTTCCACGGAATCTCGTAAACAGATATCAATACAGTTAGAGTCCGTAGATGGGAAAGAGGAAGGCAGTGGCGCGTCTATGCGTGGGCAGCTAAGTACTGTGATACCGAAGACATATGAGGAGTAGGCACTCAAGATTTTCGATTATTTGTCTCAGTCTGGCTCTACTTCACGTGGGACCCTGCTGGGACAGTGAGTATTCTCGGCTCTCTTCAGCCTCATTCTAATATTATCGATTTAATCAGTGATCTCACACGTTTTCGTAAAAATATCGAGGGTGTTGGTTTAGGGAAGTTTATACTAGCTTTGGCTCGTATGAACATCCCCCTAAAACTGATAGGTAAAGAGAAAAGTAGAGTTGCCATTCACCAGGCAAAACAGACTGGTGGTGGTTGCGATGGTGGCGACACGCCTGTCAAAAAGCGAAAGCGTCAGGCTCCCCCCTCTAAAAACAGTTCCACAAATGCCAAGAGTGCCAAAATCAAGAAAGGAGGGTGGAAAGCTTGGTAACGTGTTCCACACTCCTTCGAACCCTGCCTCGTACAGCACACCGTGGAAGCTGTGGCGTGCCACAGGTGAGAAAAAAGAAAAAGTAACTAGTTACTTACAGGGGGAAGACGCCTACACGCTGCACAAGCCTGCAAGGCGTCGTTTCCCTCGAAATGTCACCTATGCTGATAATATCGACGACTGTTGGCAGACCGATCTGACTGATTTTCAGTCTTTACGTGAGGACAATCGGAAGTATGCTTATATCTCGTGTACTACAGATGTTTTTTCGAAATTTTCTTGGGCCGTGCCCCTGAAAGACAAATCTGCAAAGTCTATTATTGCAGGGTTCGAAAAAATATTTGAGGACACATCACGACGTCCGACGCGTCTCTTCTCTGACAACGGGAAAGAGTACAGATATAGAGCATATCAAAGCTAATTGAAGGGGATAGACATTAAGTATTTCCACACTTATGATCCTGAAACGAAATGCTCTCTTGTCGAACGTTGGCAGAGAACGCTGAAGACTAAACTAATTAAGCGCTTTACAGCTACAGGGAACTACTGTTGGGTAGATGGCGTACTGGACGACACAGTGAATGCCTACAATAACACGTACTACCGTTCTATAAAACTAAAGCCGGTGGAGGTGACTCCGGATAGGGTGCTTGAAGTATACAATAACCTCTATGGAGGGGAAAAAACATCGAAATGCCCCAAGTTCAGAGTCGGGGACTTCATCAGAATCAGAAGGGAAAAGCAGAGGTTCGAAAAAGGCTACAACTGGTACTGGAGTGAGGAGATTTATAAGATCGTTCAGGTCATACCTCATGACATGCCGGTGTACCGGTTGGATGATCTCGATCAGGATAAGATTTAGGGCACGTTTTATGAGCAGGAGCTCCAGAAGGTCACGAAGCCCGACACCGTCCAAATAGAATATATAGTGCAGTCTAAGACTGAGAAAGGCATTCGTAAGCATCTCGTCCACTGGAGAGGATATCCTGAGAAATGCAGGTCTTGGATTCTAGACAGTGACGTCACTAGAAGCTGAGATGGATTTCTACACTTATCTTCCGAGTAATGCCAGTTTATCCTGACAACAAAACATCCCATTTCAAAATCGAGTTGTCCAAACGTATGGAACTACATGGTAGATGGCAAGCAGCCTTGATCGAGCTGCACTATCCTAACACGATAGCGCAGGTCCTACAAGGAGAAAATGAGATTACGATACAGTCTGATCATATAGTGGACACTGTCTGTGTACAGCCGGGAAGTTATCCTAACGAGGGCGACTTCCTTGCTGCTATACACCAGGCCATTAGGACAAAAAAAAATACTTTCGAGGAAACAAAGGACAAACGTCTTGTGTTCGACGCCTTCACTCCCGATAAAAAAGCGAATGTCTCTTTTTCGCCACGTCTAGCCCTACAACTGGGACTGGAGCACGCAGGTCCCTTCCCTGCATACAAGCGCCTCCATGCTGCGAAGCCCGCAAATATCTCTCTGGGAATCCCCTCCCAGATGTTCGTGTACATGGACATTTTGGCAGACCAGATCGTGGGTCACACGCGAGCTCCGCTCCTCCACACGGTACCTCTCAGCATCACTTCAACTTACGGTAGCATGTCGATATTCCACTGCGAACACCCCATCTACTTTAAGTTGAAGACAAAGTCGTTTGACACGCTGGAAATAGATATAAGGGACCACGCAGGCCGCGATGTGCCATTCGATCACGGGACGTTAACACTGCCGGTTCACTTTAAACAGCTCTGATGGCTCCTCAAACTCACTACGATGACTACGTCAACCAGGCGGGCGGTGGCGGTTCAGGGCACTACTACGCGGGCTCCCCTTATCAGAAAGGATACGGGATCGGCTCGTGGCTCGGCGGTCTCTTTCGCAGTGTGCTCCCGCTGTTGCGAAGCGGTGCGGCTGCTGTCGGTCGAGAGGCTGCTCGCGCCGGTAGTTCTGTCCTAGCTGACGTCGCGGCCCGACAAAATTTGAACGAAACCATGAATACGCAGATGAAGGAAATTGCCAGTCAGCTGAAGCGGCGGGCCGAGGATTGTATGAAGGGGTCTGGCGTTATAAAAAGGCGCCCTGTCACGCGGCGTTCATTCTAGTGCCAAGAGCTCGTAGGAGGAAGACGTCAAGTATCCAAGATATTCTCGCGTAATGTCTTTCATGCATCCTCAGTCTAACGAGTGTCTCCGTTCGGAACTGGATTTGTGGTTGGTTCCACCAACCCAAACCGTTCTGGAGGGAACACACTGGGTGCCTTACAAGCCCCTGACTACCCTTGATGCTGCAAACACGTTGGAATTTTCCGTACCTGGTGTGGGTCATGAAAACATCGATCTTGCTCACACCATGTTGTATGTGAAAGCCAAAATCGTGAAAGCGGACGGTACAGATCTCGCTGCTGCTGACAACAGCGATGCTGCGCCGGTTAATTACGCTCTGCATGCGCTCTGGAGTCAGGTCGATATCAGTTTGAATCAGAAAGTCATCTCCCACTCCAGCATGACGTATGCTTATCGATCCTACATCGAAGCACTTCTAAATTACGACAGTGCTGCAAAACACTCTCACATGACACAGAGACTGTGGTACGATGACACGCCTGGTCATTTCGATTCTCTGGACGGTGTCGTAAACACAGGTCTTGCTGAGAGGCGCTCGCTCACGGAGAGAAGTCGCACGTTTGAGATGATGGGTCCGCTGCATATTGATTTCTTTAACCTGGACCATTTTCTTCTCAACAATGTAGAACTACGTATAAAACCTGCACACACTGACACAGTGATTCTTATGAGGTGTGGGCTTAGCTTCATTCCGAAATATTATACAGAGTATACTCACAGCCAGTTTTCAGCACTTCCACTTCATACCATCGAAATTCTGGTAACCACAGCGCAATAGTCCTCCCGGACGCCGTATTCCGTACATTAGAGTCCTTCACAATTATAACTGCGCTGTCTCTCACAAACCGGACAACGTGTTGAACATCAATATCTGCACAAAGAAAAGGAGGACAAATAGTTGAATCAACTTTATTGATGTATTCTCTGCGATACTGAAGAACGGTACGGTGTTGGCACGGAACTGCTTGGGCTAAGGCATAATTTAGCCTGAGATGCGAGTTATCCCGTCGGACACCAAGACTGGGTACCAAAGAGTCCCGTGCCGTCACCGTGTCGTACTATGTGATTCGGATGTTGTGTGGAGCGCACACATCGCCAACCGCACAGCGTGTAGGACACTCCCTTTCCCTGGAGGAGGCACCCCGTACGTCGCACAGGCCGCCGACCACTCCGTGTCCCTGGAGGAGGCACCCCGTACGTCGCACAGGCCGCCGACCTCTCCTCGTGTCGCGAATGGCGTTGTGTGCACCGCACAGCTCGCCGTCCACACTCTCATGCCGTGATTTACGTACCTATAAGTTTTTGGTTCCCCGTCAGGCGGCGACTTCGCGGCCTGGTTCCGGACATCGCGATCGCGGAGGCCTGCACGCAGTTGAGCAGCGGAGACAGAGTGATGCTTTGAGGGCTCGGGCGCTCGCTTAAATAGGGGAGCGGCTGGACCGCGAGGGAAGTGGTGGGGGGAGGTCCTCGCAAGGTGTGTGTGGCGTGGCCGCCGGCCGCCGGCCGTCGCCCGTGGCCCGTGCGCCGCGGAGTGTGTGCGGGCAGGTCCTCGGAGGGTGTGTGTGGAGTGGCCGTCGGCCGCAGCGGCGCGGTTGGCCGGGGTCAGTGACCTGTTGGGCGTAGCGGGCGTGCGGTCGGTAGCATTGTTGTGGCGGCGCGCCCCATCGGCCGTCCATATACTACGTTCCTGGTTAAGGGGGGGGGGGCTACTCTCGCTGGGCCGCGAGATGACCGTCTGCACCTCTGGGCCGCAGACCACGTCCCGCCGTCCCCCACGGCGGACATCCCCAGTGGATGGGGACACGATGAGCCAACCCTGCCACGCCGCCTCCGCCCTGAAGTTGCGCCGCAACATTGCCGAACACACTTCTGATCCCCTATGATCTGCTGCAGGGCCTGCTGACCACGACCCCACGGCCACGGCCCGCTGAGTATTCAGCTCTTAAAAGGTCGGCGAAGGAGGAGATCCTGCGCGCGCATGCTGGCCGGCTTCAAGGAGCGCGTCGAGCTGGACGGCACGGCAAGGGACGAGCCGGTAGGTGCGGTGCACCTCGCCCGTGGAGCCAAGAGGAAGCGGCGACTGGGCGAACGGCGCGGTCCTCGCCTCCCAGAGGGACATCAAGGGCCTGCTCCTGGGCAAGAATAGGCGCGGCGGGGCGGTGGCGGAGACGCGGGCGTTCAGCGCACAGTCACCGACGAGGACAACGAGACCCTTTCCGCGCCCATCATGGTTGAGGAGGCGCCGTAGGCTTTGGCCTCGTTTGTTAAGTACGTCCGAAATTCCTTCCCCCACTTACGAAAGGCACGACCGAGCGCCTGCGAATGCTGGGGTAGGCCGGCCCGCACAGCACGCATGCACTGCACGAGTCGGGACTGCCTACCCAGCAGGCGCGGGGGCTGCCCAGACTGGCCTTACTGTTCGATCCCCCTTCCGTTGAGCCCGAGACTTCTGCGGTGCCTCCGCGCGGATCCCCATGCTACGGCATAGGAGCGCAGCGGGGCGGTGTCGCCGTAGCGACAGCGGCGCCGCGCGGTGGCCGCGGAGGCACGCACCAGGCCCGGACGCCGCTGGCAGTCCGTTTCGTCAGGCCAGCCGGACCCGGCGCGACGCCGGCCACTCCATGCACGTGGCATTCCACGCCAGATCATCAGGGGTCAGAAATTGACCATCTCCAATAAACTCTAAACTTCTTTTACTTGATCTAGACCTTCTTTAGAGCAATCTACTTTTTCACTTTCTTTTTAAAAAGAAAAATTTGTGGAAATTATTCCAACATTCCCAACACAAAACATTTGCTTGTGCTGTTTCTGGGAAGTAGCATAAGAAATGACTCGCTTATTGTTCTTAATATTGAAATATTTCTTCATGTGCTTGGGATATTGCTTTGGTGGTATTGGAAAGGAAATAGCCTATGTTTCGGTGCACCCCGGTAGACCGACCCTTATTTTCGCCGACCTATTATTCTTGCCGACCCCTCGCCGACTCATATATATTTATTATTTTATTATTTATTATATTATTTTTAAGGCAATATTTATTGAAGAATTGTATGTGCCTAAAGGCGATCCCACCTTGATTAGGTTAGGTTAGCCTAGGTGAGCTTGAATTAGGTTAGATGTACTGAACGTGCTTATTGCAATATAATATAATATAATATAATATAATATAATATAATATAATATAATATAATATAATATAATATAATATAATATAATAAGAACGACCTGCATTAAATATATTAATATAATATATTGGGTCGTTCAAAAAAAGGGTCGGTCTAGCGCTATACCCCCTAAATAATATACCCCAAAAGTAACTTATATTTTAGCCTACTTCTAAAGTTAAAGAAACTGGGTTAACAGCTCCATTATGTGACTGAACTTGTTTATATTATTTATATCAACATGAATTTAGTCAATAAAATTACTAATTAAATTAACCTCTTAGCCGTTGATCCATCCCATTTTTTCAAGCAAAGTAAATGTGGGGTACATAACTTCGGTTCACTTCAAGTTCCATTTAAATTAGCATGACACAATAAGCTCGAGGGCTGCAAGAGCAGAACTCTGATTACCACGTCAATGATTTGAAACCACAATGACATGTGCGGCCAGACGACCAACCATAAAATTGACCGTCCAGATCTAGTCCACATGGCACTACACGAAACGGACACTTCGGCGTAAAAACTTTTTTGAAACCGCACCCAACATTTGCCATCGGTGCACATCGGTACCCTTTTTTTTTCTTGTGCGGCCTGGGCCTGCTGCGTCGCCCGCAGCAGCCACGCCTTCCCTGCCTGGAGTGTCCCAGCGTAGACTGCTGCATGGCGCCGAGCTGAGCCGCGCCGCTGGCATGGTCTGTTGGGTTGTCAGAGGCAGCACGACCATTACTACGACCGCTAACAAGAACTCAATTATGAGTGGCCAACAACTCACAACCAACGGCGCGACGCAGCAGCGCGCGCCAATGCAGCAGCACTTCGAGCTTCCGCGGCCACCGCCAGCGACACTCCCAGCTTCTGCTGCAGCTCAAGCGGCAGCAGCAGCCATGTCGATAATATCGGCATGGGCTGCTGCCGCTGCCGCGTGTTCTCCAGCAGTCGCTGGGGTGGCGCGGGAGGTGGCCGCTGAGGAGGCGGCGGTGTCCACGGGGGCGGACTCCCCGATGGCAGGGGGGGCGGCCGTGGCCGTTGGGGTTGCGGCGGTGGCCACGGGGGCGGACTCCGCGATGGCAGGGGGGGGCGGCCGTGGCCGTTGGGGTGGCGGCCGTGGCCACGGGGGCGGACTCCGCGATGGCAGGGGGGGCGGCCGTGGCCGTTGGGGTGGCGGCCGTGGCCACGGGGGCGGACTCCGCGATGGCAGGGGGGGCGGCCGTGGCCGTTGGGGTGGCGGCCGTGGCCACGGGGGCGGACTCCGCGATGGCAGGGGGGGCGGCCGTGGCCGTTGGGGTGGCGGCCGTGGCCACGGGGGCGGACTCCGCGATGGCAGGGGGGGCGGCCGTGACCGTTGGGGTGGCGGCGGTGGCCACGGGGGCGGACTCCGCGTTGGCAGGGGGGGCGGCCGTGGCCGTTGGGGTGGCGGCGGTGGCCACGGGGGCGGACTCCGCGATGGCAGGGGGGGCGGCCGTGGCCGTTGGGGTGGCGGCGGTGGCCACGGGGGCGGACTCCGCGTTGGCAGGGGGGGCGGCCGTGGCCGTTGGGGTGGCGGCGGTGGCCACGGGGGCGGACTCCGCGATGGCAGGGGGGGCGGCGGTGGCCGTGGCCGCTGGGGTGGCCGCGGGTGTGACGGCGGCCGCCGTCCCCGGCCGGGCGCGGGGGGAGCTCCCCGAGCGTGGCCGCGCTCCGGCACGGGGGGCCGCCACCGCACGCTTGACGTTTCTCTGAAGGGAAGGGGAATGCACTAAGGTATTATCCAGGAATTGCGTTTGCGATATTGTCAAAACGGCAAACAACTAGTCTGGACGATCTCCGCACACGTAACAGCTATATGCTCGGCAGTCACATATCCAAGACATGCGGTCGCTTGGCGAAGACTTTGGTGTAAAAGACAAGAGTATATCTCAAAGATCTTCATAAACGGTAGCTTGTCACAGCTGTTTTATGCGAAGTCACCAAAATAAATGAGCTAGTGCGCCCAGGTATCCGATTAGCGGCGCGAGTGTGGGAGGGGGAAGCGCACCAGGCCAGGCGAGGAGCAAGCCCGGGGGACGGCCGGGGTAGCGCCCTGGCCGGAACGCGGCCGAGCACGGCGCGGGCAGGACGATAGAGAGCCACTACAGGACGCGCTGCACTTCTGCTGGGGTTGGTCGTCGTGTTCAAGTTCAAGTGAGGCGCGTCCATGGTTCACCGCTTCATAGCCAACCGAGTAGGCCCTCGCGACAGGTCACACTAAAGCTTCACGTAGTGGTCACCATCGACTGATGGGCCGACGGGAAGACCAGAGTCTAGACCACCGTGATCGCCGGTAGCTACCCTCAGCCCACCGCCTGTAGTCTGCTCACCTTCATTGACGACATCGTTGAGACAAAAGTGCGGCACAATGCTGCAACGGCCCACCTCATTGCGTCGCATTCATGGAAACGCGCGCTGCTTTGTTGCCACACGGGGAGGGGTGGGGATGGGACGCCCGCCCGGGCAGGGCCCGCTCTCTGGCCGGGTGGTGGAGCCGGAAGAGTTGCCTACTCACCCGGCGCTCCATTCAAATACTTTACGAGGGCCCTACTGCCCTTAGGAGACGTTTGCGCCCAGTAGTGTCCGATATCAACACACTCCCCATGACACCCCCGATGTACCCGTGGCGGCTTTCCGCAACGAGCGGGACCACCCTGCACTACTGTATGTACTGGCGTCTTGGCGTACATGATCCTAGTGCTGGTGTCTGCAAGTCCACCTGCGTACCCACGCGGGGAAAAGCCATGCGAGTGTGACGAGTGACGTAAGATGTGTTCGAGAGGCGGAGGTCTGCGAGTCCACCTTAGTACCAACACGAAGCCATACGAGTGTGACGAGTGACGTAAGATGTGTTCGAGAGGCGGAGGTCTGCGAGTCCACCTTAGTACCAACACGAAGCCATACGAGTGTGACGAGTGACGTAAGATGTGTTCGAGAGGCGGAGGTCTGCGAGTCCACCTTAGTACCAACACGAAGCCATACGAGTGTGACGAGTGACGTAAGATGTGTTCGAGAGGCGGAGGTCTGCGAGTCCACCTTAGTACCAACACGAAGCCATACGAGTGTGACGAGTGACGTAAGATGTGTTCGAGAGGCGGAGGTCTGCGGGTCCACCTCGGCGAGCAGGAGTCGTGTTGATTTCTTTCACTGTGTGAAGTGTCTTCGCTCTATAGACACACCATCTCAAATTACTGTTAGCTTCGAAAGCAGAGCAGGGTCTTGCTCGTAGTCGGCACCTCTTCGCTTACCTTGCGTTGCACTCAGGCTAGACAGCGTGCGGCCTGAGCGTAGCCCCCATAGCCATTGTGTCAGTGAAGCATACATCCTCGAAGAACACCCGCTAAGCGACTAAAGATAAAAGTGTGACGTTTGAATGTACTGGACAGATTATTTACTTGGGTTAGAATCCAATAGGAACCGCTTGCCACGAAGATCTCTGCTGGTGCCTAGCCCCAAATCCGCAGTGAAGGAAAACGTTGTAGAGGTGACACCGTCCTCGCTTCGCGCCGTGTGCCTACCGGGGGGTTCCTCACATAGCCGTGTGTGGGACACGGGTCCTCACATAGCCGTGTGTGGGGTGGGTCCTCACATAGCCGTGTGTGGGGTGGGTCCTCACATAGCCGTGTGTGGGAGACGGGTCCTCACATAGCCGTGTGTGGGAGACAGGTCCTCACATAGCCGTGTGTGGGAGACGGGTCCTAACATAGCCGTGTGTGGGAGACGGGTCCTCACATAGCCGTGTGTGGGAGACGGGTCCTCACATAGCCGTGTGTGGGGCGGGTCCTCACATAGCCGTGTGTGGGAGACGGGTCCTCACATAGCCGTGTGTGGGAGACGGGTCCTCACATAGCCGTGTGTGGGGCGGGTCCTCACATAGCCGTGTGTGGGGCGGGTCCTCACATAGCCGTGTGTGGGGCGGGTCCTCACATAGCCGTGTGTGGGGCGGGTCCTCACATAGCCGTGTGTGGGGCGGGTCCTCACATAGCCGTGTGTGGGAGACGGGTCCTCACATAGCCGTGTGTGGGAGACGGGTCCTCACATAGCCGTGTGTGGGAGACGGGTCCTCACATAGCCGTGTGTGGGAGACGGGTCCTCACATAGCCGTGTGTGGGAGACGGGTCCTCACATAGCCGTGTGTGGGGCGGGTCCTCACATAGCCGTGTGTGGGGCGGGTCCTCACATAGCCGTGTGTGGGGCGGGTCCTCACATAGCCGTGTGTGGGGCGGGTCCTCACATAGCCGTGTGTGGGACACGGGTCCTCACATAGCCGTGTGTGGGGCGGGTCCTCACAACGCTTCGAATTTGAGCGACACGAAGTCCTCACTTCGTAGGTGTGTGAATCGCTGAAGCTGCAAACCTTTGAGGTGGCAGTTCGTACGGCGAGTTATATTGATGGGTTGATACCAACCTTGAAGATTTGAGTTAATTAAGTTGCAGGAAGTGTTTCGGCGGCTTGCTACAGGGTCGAAACCTTGTGAGGACCCGTCCGGGTCCTCGCTTCGTTCCACGTCCTCGCTCCGCTGTTGTGTTGTGGAGGCAAGTCCTCACATCGTCCCTTAAACACACACACACACACACATTGTCGCGTAAAACACTTCTGGCAATTTACATATGGCAATGTCATCTATGGCAAGGCATCGTCAGCAAGCATCTGTATTGCGGCAACGAGTCAGAGATGTGTCTTTTTGTAGCAAGTGATGTATTTATGTTATTATTTGTGGCAAGCAATCGTATGTGTCGGGTGTTTCGGCCAATATTCCTATCGTGTTAGGTTGCCTATTCTTTCGTCTTCAGAGATGGGATGCGGTCCCAGTCCGGACCCGACTCCGGTTCTTAGCTGAGCGGACGGATCGGAGCCGCACAGGCAGACACGCATGCGACATAGT
>CM049599.1:13669441-13689902 GCA_026979955.1 Megalurothrips usitatus | reverse complement strand
CACTCAGAGAACACTGAAAAAAGTTACAGAAACAAAGCATTAGATCAGTTAAAATCAAGAACTCTTCCTGTTTCCAACAACGTTACAGAAATAAAAGGACACAAGTTCTCTCTGATGGCTTCTTACTTTGGTTTTGCAGAGATGTGCCAACATGTGTGGGTGGAAAGCCGCAACAAGGGGTTTCATGTTCAAGTGTATGGAGAGGTCTCCGCTGCAAACAACAGATTGACACATCAATCAACATTTAACAATGAAGACAGACTACATAAAACAATGATTCTCACTAACATCTGCACTTCTATTGGCTGCATTCTATGCCTTTGGAAATCCAAAATTTAGTACCAAAAGTGATTGCCTCCAAAATGTTGGACCGATTACAAACAAAATGAATTGTCTTCGGATACAATTTTACCGCATCCCCAGGATACTTGATCGTCTGAGAATGGAGTTTCTTGTTCAATCAATTAAGTTCTCTGCACTACAGCAACATTCAAACGCAAGATGTTGAATCATGGATAGAAGCCAGTCTCACTACAACTAACAGAAGAAGAAAGAGATATGATTACTTACAGTATTATAAGAAATGTTATGTCTGGAGAAAGTGAAGGGTGGGTATTACGGACTTATGGTTTATACTGTTATGACAACTTGTACGAGACGGTTCCATTTCTGGCTGAGCGATAGCGAAGCCCTGGACCGACTTGCTCAAAAATGTTTTGTCTGTCTATCCGCGCGATTTCTCGAGAACGGTTAGTCAGAAGGCTGAAACTTGGACCACATCTTCCTACTAGCATACCGGAGTCGACCTCACATTTGAGTTACCGTAGCTCTAGTAGTTTCTTAGATAATTTTTACAATGCAAATTAACCTTTTAAAACAAGGTAGGCGTACGCCAGACCGCGTCGTGGCGCAACAGGCTTCGCTCAGCGCGAATCACTGTTCCGCCACTCCACCCCTAGCGCACGCCTACCTTGGCCTGCCGGCGGCTGTCTTTTGCCAAGAAAGACCCTGCGGGGCCAAACAGTCAGTAGGACGCCCTGCGGGCGTCGCTGTTTCCGGCCGGTCGAAGCTACGCTTATGTTGCAGCCGGACGTACAGGGTGCTTCAGATACATACACCGCAGCAGGGGCGCCGGAAGTGGGGTGCAGGGGGGGGGTGCGCAGCCCCCCCCCCCCCCCCCAGAATGCGCCCGGGCCCTTTTGGCCCGCGCGCCGGGCCCTTTTCGGCCCGCCCATCGGGCCCCTCCCGGCCCGCGAAGCGGGCCATCCTGGGCCCGCAGGGCGGGCCCTATTGGGCCCGCGAAGCGGGACTAGTTCAGGCGGGTACCCGGGCCCTCGGCGTGTATCCTGGCCCGCGAAACAAGTGGGCCCGGGCCCTTCTTGCATGCCTGCCCCTGCTAGACGGAGAGCACCCCCCAGGAGGCTAGGTGAGCTTGGCGGTCATGCCGAGCCGGCCCAGCTGACTCCCAAGGAACGTCTCCGCAAGGACTTTACATCTATACTAGACTGGGCCAAGGCCGAGCTTACTCGTCGGTTTGATCAACCTGGTACGAACCAGTTGATAAATCTCGAGCAAATTCTCTTTGCCGGGGGACACGAGACGCACTTGAAGGTGCACTCGGTGTCCACGCATCAGATTTTGACATAGAGAGTTTGACAACTCAGCTAAAGCTTTCTGATGCCAGGTTCCAAGAGCAAGCACCTGCGAGTCTCGACGAGTATGCAGACTGTTTGAAAAAGTCACCTGCAATGATAAGAGAATGTCTACTAGAACAAGTTACTCTGCTAGTCATGCTGCTGCTGACGGTGCCTGCAACATCTACTTCCTGTGAAAGGTCTTTCAGTGCGCTTAAAAGACTGAAAAACTTTTTGCGCTCAAAGATGCTGCCGAAACGATTAACACATCTAATGCTACTTCATGTGCACAAAGGCAAGACACTTAACATTTCATTAGATAAAGTAATGAGAGAATTTTTTTTCAGGAACTCTGAAAGAAGGAAAACATTTGGGGTAATTCCACAAAATAAATGACAAAGTTGCTGTGATGTGCCGTTGCCGATGTAATTGTACCACTGCTACGTGGTACCTGTAAAGAAATAAGAATAACAATGTTTTGTTCCTGTAATTTAAAATTAGTTAGTTGAATCTTGTAATTGTAGCATGTAGCACGGCTACGTTGTACCTGTAAAATAATAAGAATAACAATCCTTTGTTCCTGTGATTTAAAATTAGTTAGTTGAAACTTGTAATTGTAGCATGTTGCACGGCTACGTTGTACCTGTAAAATAATATTATTTTATTTTGTACCTGCATAAATAAAGCAATAAAGAAAAATATTAAAATTAGTCTTATTTTTTAAATGTCGAAAAATCCGGGCCCTTTTGGGGAAAATCCGGGCCCTTTGGGCCCCTTGCCCCCCCCCCCCGCCCAAAATGACTTCCGGCGCCACTGCCCTCTGCAGAAACGCAAAGCTCATCTCTCTAAAACGCATCGCTTACTTGGTTCTCGAGTTACAATGTTTTTCAATGTAGCTCTCGAGCACGGGGTGCGTGGTCTGGAGAAAGGTCGTCCTAGTGGGGTGACCTTTTCCCTTGCCGCGGCCCGCTCATGTAAATGTCACTGCCAAAAGATAGCAATGATGGCCGAACTGCTACGATGGCCAGCGCTGCAAACCGCTCGGTTCTCCAGATACTCCCAAATGTTCACTTCAAATGGACGCCATCTTGGACCTCGAGCACGGGGGAGCACGGAGGGGTTTACTATGCACAATCCTGTATTCCTTGTCCCATTCCACGGAGGGTCGAAGAAACTACCTAAGATACGGTGCCCTAAATGTGAGGTTGACTCCTATATGCTGGTTCCAAATTTCAGCTTTCTACGACTAACCGTTCTCGAGAAATCGCGCGGACAGTCGGTCAGACAGACAGACTCACAGACACAAGATTTTTTAGCTAGTCGGTCCAGGGCTCTATCGCTCAGCCAAAAATTTGCTATAGAACCGATCCTCTCTGAAATGGGAAAAGGAATACAGGCACGTGCATAGTAACCCCCTCCGCGCTCCCCCCCCCCCCCCCCCCCCCCCGTGCTCGCAGTGTTTTCCTGCATGCATGAAAGTACTGCGGATAAGTCTTTTTTGCAAGAAAATGCTATTTGCAGGAAAACAATGAGAAGAGAACAAGAGAACCAACTTGCTATGAGATTTCAATATTTTCCGGCGAGTAAAGAAAACAAATGCAAAATTCCTATTCGCAGGAAAATCGTGCAGACAGTATTATTAGGATAGAAAACCTTATTCACAAGGTGGGGCACACATGTCATGCCAGTCGCCTTAAAGCGGGGGAAGACCTTTCATTCATCTCCCCTGGACTCAATTTCTCTCCTACCCCTCCCCACCTACACTTCTTGAGATGTCCTCGAGGAAATGGCTTTCTAAAAGAAAGGAGAACCGGCTACAATATGACTTAATCCTCGCACTCGGTTTGATGATGCGATCTATTTACAGCGTCAGAACATATTTTGGAAAATAGGTGGGTATAAGTAGCACATCAATATTAAAATTAGAGTAGAAGGAGCACAGATGCACGTTTTTTATGAAGAATTTTTTTTTCATGAATCAAACAACTGAGACAGAGCAAATGACCCGAATAACAACAACAAACACATCGACATGACAATTTTTAACGCTTAATGAGCAGGATACACTATACATCACGTGTACACAATTATGAGGGACTTATTACTCTTAGATATTTAGCTAAATGAGACCAAAACAAAAAATTTAGTACTTAGATAACTTCAATGAATATAATAACTACGGATAACTAGAAAGTATAAAACAATGGATTGTGTATTGACATATGATACAAACATGCCAAATTGAAGGAAATACATTTACATTTCTGATTTACAGACAGGGCACAGCCACTTGCCCTGGCGTGCTGCTTCTTCTCTATCCATTTGAAGACAGTTGAGGTGGTACCATGTATGGCAATCATGGCCACTGCGTTTAATCATATCACCACTTCCATAATGGTCGGGTAAACGGCACAGACAGTGGACCTCAATTTCCTTAACACTCATGTCCATCTCTTCTTGCTGCTCTTGATTAATTTTGGGAAATGGAGACAAGTCTTGACCATTGATGCAGTCCAGCCAGTGAGAACGTAATTGAGTGATATCAAATTCAGAATTTAGGATTAAACGATTAGAACAAATTTCAATCGCATTGGCAATGCGAAACAGGCCACAATCTACTGAATTAGTTTGCTGCTGAACATTTGGGATATGGACTTCAATGGCACGCTCTTCTGTGCTCAAGATGGTGGCTTTTTAGCCCGTCCCGACACGTTTCGGTAGAAACGGGCAGTAGCCGGGCTTATAGTCTGATGCCGACTGTTCATTCGGGCGGACGTGTGTGCGCAGACTTATCGTTGACGGAGGAAGTTCAAATTTGGAGGGTAGACTTCTTAAGTGGAGTAAAGAAACGTACGGTGGTCGCAATTTTAAAATTTTGTCCCGTTTCCGTTTTATGAGAATTGTTTGATTTTTTAGGTTAGGGTTGGCCGCTGCGTGTGGTGCGCCTGCAAGGCGCATTCCGTCGCGAGTCGGGACGGGCTGAGGTTAGCGATTTTAATCGTTACAAAAATATATACCACCGAACACATCTCGAGTGACGGGGGCCGGAGGACCCGCAAACGCCGCCGGCAGGCCAAGCTTGCCAAGTCCCTCTGTCGAACCGAGGTGTCGGTGGAGCGGAGCGGAACCGGCACCGAGGTTCGACGGAGGGACGGGCCAGCTTGTTTAGTTTCTATCTCAGTGCGTATGTCCTCTTTATGCAGACTATCAATAAGATAGACACGATCTGAAAATGCATGGGTTATTTAATCAATACAAAATAGAGGAATGCATTAATGTTTTAAAATGATTTCCAATACTGCAGTACCATCATGAATCACAGTAAGAACCCAGTGGCTCCTTGTCCCCATAACCTGGACATAACTCTCGCCAGTTTGATACACATCATACGGCAGCATTATTTGATTGTTCCCTCGTTCTACATTAATTGGAGGGGCCAATTCGGCCAGATCAGGAAATTTGTTTCTCAGCATTCTTGTTGCCAAGGCAATTTGTTCCTCTGAAAGTTCCCTGCCCTCCCTCACATCGTCTAGACAGCTCATGTTCAAACCAGTGTCTGAAATGGAAGAAGGCGAGAACTAAGGATGTCGTAAATTACCCAAGTTCGCAGAGTTTGCAAATTGTAAGCAGATCAGATTGGGAGCTTCTACGTACGACATCATCTTTTCAAAGGACAAAGCTGCAATTTCGTTATCATCCATGTCAGAGATGGAACCTGTCAAAAAATGAAATCAAAGAACTCACAGTTTTTTGCTCACAGTTTGCGCTTGCATAATGAAGTATGAATCACTTAAAATATTAACATACGTCTAATTGATGGTACATTCTGACTTTCTCCAGGTGGTGTCACATGCTGACTGTCTCTATTTGGTGATGCATTCGAACTGTTTTGAGGTGGTGACACATTCTGCCTGCCTACCCATGAGGGATTAGTGAGGGAAACCCCAGAAGAGGATTATTATATATTAGATAACTTAAATAAACAGTTTTAACAACATGTTACATATATTCCTAGGCTTCTATACTTTCTTCAAGCTAATTGGCCTTACCATGCTCTTCCCGACCGGTGTCCAAATCAAAGCAATGCTCACTTTCATTGTTATAATCTTGTCCTGAGACTTCCGTAAGCGTGTCAAGCATGTCAGCCATATCAGCAGAATCTGCTGAACAGTAAAAATGTTTTAAGGGTTAGAAGACATAATGACGTGGAGATAGTGTAATGAAAATTCTGGCTTAAGCATGTGCATAAATATTACGTGGACTCATCATGAACAAATTTACCTTGTAGTGCCGGATCACATTTATGACCAACTCTCACATGTGATGAGCCACAGAAACCACACTCGTACCAACGGAAAAGATTATTGCATCTATCGAGGCACTGCATGTAGTATCTATCTTTGTTTCCCCTCTTGTCACTTCCTGTGGTGATAAAACAGTCGGAGTTGACTATAAATGTTAAATTCCGTTAAGTTCGGACATTTAAAAAAGTGCTCACCTCCTGAATTGTTCTTTACAGATGGTTCACGTGGTGCTACCTGCTTTTGATGGAAGGGAAAATTAAAAAATATAAGAGTAAAAAGATGCCATTTAAGCTAGGGTAATATCACAATTGTCTCTGTGTTGCTTTTATTATTTACCTTCACTACCAGAAATGTGGTCCTGATTTTCTGGATTATCCACAGTCTGATCGCCATGATAAACTCCCTCCAAATTATCTGTCACTAAGATATTAGTAGTAACCACATCACACAAATTCACAATACAGAAGATACTTGAAATAATTGAAATACACATTATCTGCTTGTGATTCAGTTGGATCATCCCGTTGAGAAATTACAGCTTTCTTGCCAGACAGATAGATACTTTGAAGGAGTTTGATGTCCTGTATACGTTTTTTAAACTGGTTGCCACCCGTTGCAGATATAAAAGAAACCAGTTCACACAGCTCCTTGGCTTCCCTGAAGCGCTTATTCCCTGTCATGGGCGTTCGTCTATTGGAGGGTGTGACATCTGCTACCTGAACAGTGCTTTGCGCTGGTGTGTTTCGGACAGGACAACAGTCTTCTTAAAGTTGGGGCTTCAGAAACCTCTCCTTAACACCTTCCATACATAAAACTGGAAGTCCTAAGAGGGAAAAAATATTTTTAAATGGCTGCACTGTTATTATCTACAGTGCTCAGCAGGACTGAATTTGCATAAACCATAAACATGAGGACAGTTCGAGCAACTTACCCTTCTGTCTGCGAAAAGCAAGTATGTGGCGGCAATGTTTTAGCTTGTATTTGCAGAAGAAACCGCAGCTGCAGTCATTGTTAGATACATCCTCAACCACAAGCCACTTGGACTCAGTATGTTCTTTCAGAAGAAGTTTGGCAGTGTTTGATACAAAGGAGTTCAGTATTTCTTTAACTTCAGGGTCATCACAATTAGCGACATACAATGTGCATGACACTTCTCTATAACTAGTCTCTACTAAATAGTCTCTATAACTACTTTCAAACTCACTATTTCTATGCAAACGCAGTGAGCACCTCATGTTTTCAGCAACTGTATCCGCCTTCTTAATTTATGTTTTGATTTTGCCATGCTTTGATTCAATGTGATTAGTGCTTCTTATGCCTAATGTGATGGACCCTTTCCTAGTGTATGCAACCGATTTTTCTGGAATGTCCTTCCAATTAACATCAATATATTTTAGTAAAGCTGCAGAGCACTGCTCTTTTAATTCCCCATACTTTTGTTCAAATTGAGTTTTTGACGCACTGGTAGTCAAAATGTCATAAACCTCATCCTTGTTTTTCTTATACAGCCCCTTTAAAAACTCTCATGGCATGCACATGGCAAAGGTGCACATTGGGCAAAATATTTCTGATGGCACATATTTCCTTGCGATCTTTGTCAACAAAAATAGTCTCTACCTTTTCAGCAGCTTCAGAGTTTAGATTTTTAAATTGCTCAGTCACTGCAGTTAAAATTTCTTTGGTCTCCATGTGAATAAAGGCATGGCCAACAACACGACCTTTGCCATGGTTATCTATGCACTCAATGTTTACTAGATGCATGTTACTTTTGTTCGCCTGGTATGTTACATCCATCTGCAGCACCTCGGGGTATTTTCTACTACCCCCCATGAGGGAGGTTTGGAGGAAGATGTAGGCTATTTCTTTTTCTGTTGAGTCTCCATCTTCTTCCTCCTCAGGGGCGCCGGAAGTCATTTTGGTGGGGGGGGGGGGGGGGGGGCAAGGGGCCCAAAGGGCCCGGATTTTCCCCAAAAGGGCCCGGATTTTTCGACATTTAAAAAATAAGACTAATTATAATATTTTTCTTTATTGCTTTATTTATGCAGGTACAAAATAAAATAATATTATTTTACAGGTACAACGTAGCCGTGCAACATGCTACAATTACAAGTTTCAACTAACTAATTTTAAATCGCAGGAACAAAGGATTGTTATTCTTATTATTTTACAGGTACAACGTAGCCGTGCTACATGCTACAATTACAAGATTCAACTAACTAATTTTAAATTACAGGAACAAAACATTGTTATTCTTATTTCTTTACAGGTACCACGTAGCAGTGGTACAATTACATCGGCAACGGCACATCACAGCAACTTTGTCATTTATTTTGTGGAATTACCCCAAATGTTTTCCTTCTTTCAGAGTTCCTGAAAAAAAAATTCTCTCATTACTTTATCTAATGAAATGTTAAGTGTCTTGCCTTTGTGCACATGAAGTAGCATTAGATGTGTTAATCGTTTCGGCAGCATCTTTGAGCGCAAAAAGTTTTTCAGTCTTTTAAGCGCACTGAAAGACCTTTCACAGGAAGTAGATGTTGCAGGCACCGTCAGCAGCAGCATGACTACCAGAGTAACTTGTTCTAGTAGACATTCTCTTATCATTGCAGGTGACTTTTTCAAACAGTCTGCATACTCGTCGAGACTCGCAGGTGCTTGCTCTTGGAACCTGGCATCAGAAAGCTTTAGCTGAGTTGTCAAACTCTCTACGTCAAAATCTGATGCGTGGACACCGAGTGCACCTTCAAGTTCTTGTGCGTCTCGTGGCCCTCCGGCAAAGAGAATTTGCTCGAGATTTATCAACTGGTTCATACCAGGTTGATCAAACCGACGAGTAAGCTCGGCCTTGGCCCAGTCTAGTATAGATGTAAAGTCCTTGCGGAGACGTTCCTTGGGAGTCAGCTGGGCCGGCTCGGCATGACCGCCAAGCTCACCTATCCTCCTGGAGGGTGCTCTCCGTCTAGCAGGGGCAGGCATGCAAGAAGGGCCCGGGCCCACTTGCTTCGCGGGCCAGGATACACGCCGAGGGCCCGGGTACCCGCCTGAACTAGTCCCGCTTCGCGGGCCCAATAGGGCCCGCCCTGCGGGCCCAGGATGGCACGCTTCGCGGGCCGGGAAGGGCCCGATGGGCGGGCCAAAAAGGGCCCGGCGCGCGGGCCAAAAGGGCCCGGCCGCATTCTGGGGGGGGGGGGGGGCTGCGGCCCCCCTGCACCCCACTTCCGGCGCCCCTGTTACTCCTTCACTGCTCACTCCAGGAGTGTTCTTCCTCACTTAACCAATTGAAAACTTCGAGCCGGGGTCCTCCCTCACAAGCTTCTCCAATTCAAACAAGGCATCTTCTGTATCAGTTCTGCCCTCTTTTCTTTTTATATTGTATTTCTGTCTGAAATTGTCAAACATGCTTTTATGAGCTACTTCATAGACACATATTTTTAGACGGATTCTGGTGCAAAAGGATAATACATACCTCATATTTTGTATGTCCTCACTGAGAACTGTTTTACCAGTTCTTGACCGTATATGGTCGTTAACAGCCATAGGCTTGCCCTTCCCTTCCATCATCATCGTGATGTGCACATCCATTTCCACCTGCTCAGAGAGCCTTCGCCTCTCAGGACAGAATTGTACATTGGCCTTACTGATGGGGTGGTTCTGGTGTGCCACATTGAACTTGGTAATTCGGAAGCACTGTGGTTTACCTTGTTCTGCATTGACCCTAACTTTAACTGGACAATCCTTTTGAACAGTTCTGCAATCAAGTAGAACAAAACTGAGAATTAACAGAAATTAAAACCAAATTTTCAGCTAGTGGGAGTGACATGAAGGAAGACAGTAGGAAGATGTAGCATTAAGGAGTAGGGTAAATGTCAACAAATAATGGTCACTGCATGAGTAGTGTTTAAAAAACGAAAGAAATTACAGTGAAACTGAAAAAAATAGTCACTTACATTTGAATGGGTCTTATCCCGGTACTCTCGGTCTTGCGAGTTGGTCCGTGCTTACATCTGAGAGTCAGGTACTTATATTTGAGTTCCTCTTGAAACGGCGTCTCTCCCTGCTCCAGCCGCTTGTTACCCCAGGCAATACTCTTGCAGTTAACAACAACCAATTCACAATTGTGGACTAAACACCACTTTTTACAAAAGTGATTAAAGTGTGCAAAAGTCGCAAAAGTGCCATGAAGTTTAACCTGCTCCATTGTTCTCTCGGCCTCGCCATCAGCCAGGACTCGTCGAGACTTGCCGATAACAGATTGTTTTTGAAATATGAACCACCCCCGCTGGCTGCCGCTACCCGTCCACCTACCGCTGCCCAGGCCAATGCGCTACCAACCTAAGGGAATACTATGGACTAGCTCGAAGTCTTTCATTTATCAGGTACTGTTATGAGCATACCGAAAAGATATATTATCCATTATCGATTGCGTCAACAAAAAATTCCGAAAACAATCCAAACACGGCACTGCACAAAGGCATCGTAGGGGTATGGCGAAGGAATACAGCCTCCGGTCTAGCGCCCAGGGCCCCCGACCTCGGGAGTCGTCGAGCAGCGGATCAGGGACTCGAGTGGGTTACGTTAGTAGGGACCTGGGTAGGTTAGGCTCAGTTAGATAAGTGTAGTTTAGGAAAGGTTAACGGGTGTAGATGACATAAAGGCAATGTAATTGGCTGTGCGATAGCGAAGCCCTAGACCGACTGGGTCAAAAATGTTTTGTCTGCCTGTCTGTCGGCCTGCGCGATTTCTCGAGAACGGTTAGTCGTAGAAGGCTGAAATTTGGACCATATCTTCCTACCAGCATATCAGAAGCAACCTCACATTTAGGGCACCGTATCTTGGGTAGTTTGTTAGAAAACTTTTACAATTGTTATAAAATACCGTAAGGTAGGCGTACGCCAGACCGCGTCGTGGCGTAACAGGCTTCGCTCATCGCGAATCATTCTTCCGCCACTCCACGCCTGGTGCACGCCTACCTTGGCCTGCCGGCGGCTGTCACCTGACGAGTAGGACCCTGCGGGGCCGGTCAGTAGGACGCCCTGCGGGCGTCAATCTCTCCGCACGGTCGCAGCCACGCTCATGCTCTGGCTTCCGAACGCATCTTACATCATCCTTTCGTTCTTAATGCCGCTCAACCAGTCCTAACCTACCCTTACCTGCCTAAGCCTAACCAACCAAACCTCCACTAACCTAACCGAGCGTAACACACTCGAGTCACTGATCCGCCCCTCCACGACAGGCGCATGGCGCGTACTGACCTCACTTAACCGGCGGATATAAAATTTTAGACCACCTGTGAAAATTATCTAAGAAACCGCTTGGGCTACGGTGCCCCTGAGGGGAGGTGGACTCTGGTATGATGCAAGAAAGAATTGGTCCAAATTTGCGCTTTCTACGTCAAACCGTTCTCGAGATATCGCGCGGACAAACGAACAGACAGACAAAACATTTTTGACCCAGTCGGTCCAGGGCTTCGCTATCGCGCAGCCAAACAAGGTAGGCGTGCGCCAGACCGCGTCGTGGCGTAACAGGCTTCGTTACCACGCTCATGTTCCGGCTTCCGAACGTATCTTATGTCAGCCTTTTCTTATCAATGCCGCTCAACCAGTCCTAACCTACCCTTACCTGCCCGAGCCTAGCCTACCCTGGCCCCTACTAACATAACCTAACCGAGCGTAACCCACTCGCGTCACAGATCCGCCCCTCCACGACAGGCGCATGGCGCATATACCCAACCGGCGGATTTATAATTTTGGTCCACACGTGAAAATTATCTAAGAAACCGCTTGGGCTGCGGTGCCCCTGAGGGGAGGTTGACTCTGGTATGATGCAAGAAAGATGTGGTCCAAATTTCAGCTTTCTAAGTCTTACCGTTCTCGAGAAATCGCGCGGACAAACAGACAGACAAAACATTTTTGACCCAGTCGGTCCAGGGCTTCGCTATCGCTCAGCCAGTTAGTCTTAGCTTTTCTTTTAATAAAGAAGCTGCTTCATTTGTGTTCAGTGGTACATGTAAACATCCAAAAATATCAAAAAATACAATGAAGTATATAGAAATATAAGTACACAGATAGGTATATAGATAGATATACAGGTGTATGGCACATCAACAAGGCTCAGACGGGTTTGATACAATTGCATTAAGATTATCCCAAGAAAAACATGAATATTAATGTTTTAACAAAAGTACTGTAAGAGTTAAACCTTGGGCATAGCTACAGTGATATTAGTTTCTATTTCCCCTTCTTTTGGCGCCATGTTGAAGATATAATCATTGATATTACGCCAGGTGCGGTCTTCAAACAGGCCGGGGTATGCCTGGAGGAATCTTTCTACATCCTCCTTGCTGGGTGCCGTCCGTGCCGTAACAAAATCTTTAAAGAATGTTCTCGGAGCGCCTTTTTGACGGTCTGACCTCGCGCGTTTCACCACTTTCTTCTTTTTAACAGGGCTCTCCTCTTCGTTACTTGATAGAGGTGACTGGGTGGGAGATGGCTGATGTGATGGGTGTGGCTGATGGCTCGGTCCAGCACTCGACGGGAGGGTCGTCTGGTTCCTCTTCATCCTCGCTGGCGTCGTCGCAGACGGTGATCTTGTCCAGACTTTTCCCCGCAAGCTCGTTGAGCCGTCCCTTGTCGATGCCGAGCAGCAGCTTGCGTATCTTGGCTAGATCTGTGGTTTCGTCGGCCAGCCGATAGTATTGCCGATGAATCTTGATATCGTGACCGAGAAACTTTGCCAATGAATCCAAATGGCTTTCACTGAGGTGCAGCAACTGTGCCATGGTGGCAATGTGCTTTCTCAGCGTTGTTGATGTAATGTTCTCAGGGCACTGACAGTTCCCAGCGACGGTCAGCTTTCGCAGAACGTCGTGCGCCCTTTAATGCCCTGAGGTCTGCGTGAGAGCAGCGAAGAGATAAGGATTTGCGGGCCGTACTCCACAAGGTACCCTCATTCAAAAGGTTGATCTGTCTTCGGTGTTCTCCTGGCAGTAGCACAGGTACCCCTCGGCCTCGACGCTGACAACGTCTGGAAGACATCACCTTCGGCGTCAACGGTCTGCCCTCTGCGGAAGTCTTCTTGTGTCATATACTGCACGTCGCCAGTTCTTTTCCTGTTGAGGAGCAGAACCTGAACCAGCGTTATCTCGGTAAGTTCACAGAAGAGAGCTGGCTCGGACGATCTTTGAAGCTCGGCGTGCAGTGCCTTAGCACGCGACTCCATGTGCCGATTGAGTAATTGAATATCCTTGGCCAGTGGGAGGCGCTTCGGCTGACCCCATTTCCTCTCCTTGAGAGTTCCTAGAGCCTTCGACGTCATGTCTGTTGCCCATTTCGCCTCCATGACTTTAAGGAAATTCTCGATGGCAGGCACTTCTGCCATTAGCACGTCATCTTGAAGGCACTCGCCCCTTAGTACCGTCGCGCATTTCTTCAGAGAAATTCCTAATTTTAACACAAGGGCAGGTACGCCGAAGGTATTAGACTCGGCGTCGTACCGCCCGACCCTCTGTACTGCACTTTTCAGTAGCTGGTACCTCCCAGCGGTCAGAATGTTTCGGAGGCACTTGACACTTTGGTCCATCTCTTGGCAAGCAATAAGCAACCGACCCAGCTCCCTGCAGCGATCAATAAAGCAGCGGTGGTTTCTCTCGTCGTGCTTCATCCTCTCAAATTCATGTTCTCCGTACATCAGAACAGTGGTGTCTTTCGGCACGGTTTTACAGATTTGGTCTCCTGACATTTTGCTTAAAATTTTCTTTTAAAACAATTGACTTGTTTCAGGGCCGACAGGCAGCATAGGCAAGTTGGCGCGTTTCCTACGGTTTCTCACCGTGGTGTCATCATCATTATGGTCATTTTCCTGCGCAAGAGTGCATCGCTTTTGGTTTTCAGTTTCAATATGGTTTTTATTGCTTAACCAGGAAATACAAGTTACATATTTGCCCTAACTCCTTAAGAGGGCGCTATACAGACGAAAAGTTCCTCTGCCCGGATCGGCTGGAAGGAGCCCAGCGGAGACATACGTTCGGGAGGTTTTGGTGGCCTGGGCTAGGTAGTGCGGGGGCGAAGAGCAGTGCCAGCCGCCCCGCACGCTTGTTAGCAAATGAATAGTAAGGTCGTTGCCTTTCTTGCCGGGGCTGCTGCGGCCTGCGGCCGGAGCTCGGTCCGGAGGCAGGCCGCCCGGGCTCCGAGCGAGATCCGGGGCACTCCGGTGACAATTTCAGAGCTCAAAATCGGGCTAGAAATATGATTCGAAATTTTTTTTCCGAGTCTCGCAACACCACAAGGGTAATGGTCAACAATTAAAAGTTCCAAAATTTCTCCTTGGAGATTTTAGAAATTTGCGTCGAAAGACCAGCCATGGCGAAGGGTCGTTTATTGTCTATGCTCCTCCGGCAGACGGGCGCGTCCTTGTCTTCCCGCAGCGCTCCGAGACACCACATGCGGGAGGCGGGGCGGGGCAGGGGCGGGGCGGGGGCTGTGGAGGGAGTCGACATGACGATATCGTCAAGTGTTAGAGTGACGAATTTTAGGGGTCGCCCATAGTCTTCCTCGGTTTTAGATAGGCGGGAAATAATTTTGAATGATGTCTGTAGTGCAATTTTGACGGAGTTGAGTGGTGCCTAAGGGACGTTGCCGGACTAACACGACGTTTCTATCTTGGCCCCCCGGCTTCGCAGTGAAGTGGGATTTGCACGGAAGTTCTTGAAAAAATACCGCGAGTAAGATAAGTTACATATTTCCCTCAAATTTAAAAATTTTCTGGTTTCGTGAGATGAAAATAATGAGATGCGCCCCCCATCAGTTCCGGTGAGGAGGAGTCGCCTTCGAGGAGGCGTTCCGCAATAAAGCAATAAACGAGACAAAAGGCCACGGTCCTCGGACCGGCCCGGCTGCACCGATCCAGGCACGCCGGGGGATGCTGCCGGGCCCTCGCCAGAACCACGCATCTCGCAGAGCCTTGGTCCGGCCCAAATATATTTTGTTCGAAACACCCGGCTTTAGCTAATTGCTGACGCCACAATTTTCAAGATATTCAAACCGCTCCTTTTCCATGTTGTAGATGAAAGAAGCATCTATGCGTGGACAAAGCCAAATTTTTAACTTTCCACTGCCTTTTCTTTTTATTGGACTACGAAACTACGTAATTTTGCGGTTTTTGGATAATTCAAATAAAATATTTCCGAGCTGAAAGTGGAAATTTGGGCGATGTCCACGGCATGAGGCATGCTTTATCTACGATGTCACAAAGCCCGACTGCGATATCGCGTATGATGCGGCCTGGGGAATTAGTTAAAGAGTACCTCTGCACCGAGGCCGGATGCGTCTGTATAGCGCCCTCTTAAAGACTCATAGGGCGTACATGTTGGAGGCCAGGGCCTCGAGAAGGGGTCGCAGCCCCCAAAACCTCCGAATGGAGGAAAAAAAGGGCGCTGCGTGGTGTTGGTGGTGGTGCTTGGACCGCCCGGTGGGTAGGCAGCCCAACGGGCCGCACTGCTGAGCGGCGGTCGGGCGGTCGTCTAGCCGCCAGGTGGCGTTGGGGTCCGCGCAGGCCGCGGTGTCCGGGGTGTGGGTGCTCCTTGGGTAGGCCCACGGTCACCGGGCTTGGCGGCCCGTTCCTAACTAACTATTGGGGACGGGATCGGGAGCCGGCCGAGCGGCGCGGCGCGGCACGGCCGATCCAGTCCCTGCCGGCGAGTAGACGTTTGCTTGGTGCCTCACCGGTGGCCTGCCCTCCCGGCGCCCCGGGCGCGGCGGCGGCCGCCCGGTGCGGTGGTCCCCGGTACAGAGTCCCGGGTGACGGTCTTTCTCAGGACCTTCCAGTGGCCGCAGCGGTTTGGCCGTCCGGGCCCTTCAAGACAAAGGTTTCTGACACCCTGCGCCGCTCGAAACGATTTGCTCCCCCTTCTCAGTTCGGCGGTATCGGGGGTGACTTTTAGGGGTGGGTTTTCTTGATTTGCGAGGTTATTTGGCTGTAGCGCGAGAACGGATCGGACGAGCGACTTCAAGTTTTGTGTGCTGATGGCCCTGGACAAGGCGCATCTGGCGCTGGGTCCAAAATTCACCTCCGCCCTTTGGGGGCGGCAGGGCAGGGGTTAAGGGTAGCCACCCCATACGAGGGGGTGAATTTTTTTTCGGATGGAAATTTTCGATTGGGCCGTATTGGCACAGGCCCTGCACACCTTTTCTGACGTCTTTTTCGATTCTGGAATGCAGTTAAGGACAAAAAAACCTTAATTTTCAAAAATGTCTTTTCGGTTTTTAGGGGTTGCCGTCAAAGGGCTCGTCCTTTCGGGGTAAAAAACAGACGGGCATGTGCCCCGAAGGCTCCTGCACGCAATTCATTTTTGGTGACAAAAAAATTCACCCCCCGTAGGGGGTGGGGGTAACTGGGGTGCGGGGTGGGTTTGAACGACCGTTCAAACTGTGATGTCACCTTGTCACCCGGGGTCTATTGAACTGGTAAACGAAGTTTCACCCCCATTGGACCTCCTTAACGGTGTTTTCTGAAGCCCTCTTTCGGCGTTTCCACCCCGCCGCGCGTTTGGGGTGGCTGTTACCAGAGGGGGTGGCACCTGGTGTTGCCGCTTTCAGAGGCTCGAGTCAAAGGTTGGAGGCAGGCCTGTAGCAAATTTCAAGGTTTTACCTTCAAAAACTTAGAAATTACAGCGCCCGCCGTTAGTGGACCGCTAATTTTGGTCGCCAGTGTATATGAGAAATCGCGCAACGGGAAGTGTTTTACGATTATGCTTCTCCAAGACTCGAAAACAGAAGAACAAGAATACTTTCAGAGCAGAAACGGATAGTGTGCAAAACACTACAGCCATAAATACCTCTGCCGCGGGTCGCCAAGCTTTATCTCACGCTACACTTCTGAAAAGCTTTCGAAGAAAAGTTCTTCTTATAACAAAGAATGCTGCAGCAACGTATTAAGAACTTTCTTACGAAGTATTTTCTTCGTGCGTTACGAACTAATACTTCGCAATACGAACAAAAGACTTCGTAAGAAAGTTCGTAATACGTAACTGCAGTTTTCTTTGCAAGCTTTTTACAGTGTAGCTTTTTCCATTTCGGAAGTATACTTGTTTTGAGGCATTCCAGCCAGGAAAGCCACCTGTTTTTGGACCCTTTCCGATTGTGATCCCACGCTGTCTATGGGTTCCCTTTATGCATAGGGACTGCCGAAAAGCGCCTATGGTCATGTCCGATCGCTGCTATCGGATCTATAGGCGCTGAAAGGCCCCGAAACGGCTGTTTTAGACCATTTGTTTTTTGAGGTTTTTTTTTCGAAGACTGTCGATCAAAACAAAATCCCAAACTGGTGTCCCTAGACCGCAAAAGTCCGCTCTATCGAATGGCGTTCCGTGGGACAGTCTACGGTTTCTGGTTTGGCCTCCAAAGCTGGACAAAAATGAAGAATTTAAAAAAAAAATAAAAAAATGTTCATGTATGGCCGCCTAAGGGTAAACAGGCCAAAGTAGCGCCCTATGGGCGACAATTTCTAGGAAAAAGTCGTATCTTGAATCGTTTAGGCGCTATGCAGTCAAAAACCTTCGCAGGCCCTCCCGTTTAGCCACCGACGCCTGCAGGCCTTTTCACATGTGGCTTCTTTTGGCTGGAATGCCTCTCTTCCACTTCGGTTTTAAAATATCGTTCGATTCCGGATAACTGAAGCGGTAGTGAGAATCATCAACGCGGAAAATGCAGGTACCTGCCTTTGCTGACGCCGTGGCAGAGACTGAGCTGCGGTGCCCCTATTTGGTATCCGCGTTCTCTTTTGCTGAGGTGATTCTTTGTAGTTCATTACGGACACTCTGGAATTCCGTGCATTCAATTTCTTTGATTCGTTGACATTTCTCTAGAAGTCCTCTTTCGTTTTCGAAGCAGGTCGTTTATGTAATTACTTTCCTCTACGTTTTGAGGATATCAATTTGATGTAATTGTGAGCTATGTACGCTGATATTAATGTCCTTTCCCAGGAGTGACTGTGCACGACATTTGCTATGGGTACTTCAAAGAAACCTGCGGAGAAGAGTGGATGAGTAAGTGGAACAGAAATCCGAAAATTCTAGCGAACACTGAAAAAGAGCAGGGCTCTTAACAGCATGACCAATACACTCTAAATGTCCATAGGACAATTTTATCCCATTAAACGTTTTGTTTTAAAGCGAAACATAGCCATGGTGCAGTTTTTAACATAAATAGGGACAATTTGCACCCGGAGTGATACAATTTGTCCCAAATTCATGTTACAATCTGTACATTAATGGGCTTTTGCTTTAGAACGAAACATTTCATGCGACAAAATGGTCCCATGACATTTAGTGTGCACACGGTACAAAGCAGTGCCTAAGTATGTACGTTTTGTGCATACCTGTTGTATACCTTCGTGCAGAACAATTTACAATTGTTCGTTATGAACTTACGTTACGTATGTATTTCAGGGCCGATGTTTTTGTGCAGATTTACGCATAAATTTACAGGCGATGAAAGTATACGATATGACCTCGGGAAATTGTAATTAGAAGTGTTTTCGGAAACTAGAACTTCCGCTCGCTATACTAATACCTGCACTTAAAATGTCAATGGAACAATTTTGTCCCATGAGTTGTTTTATTTTTAAGCGAAACAACCGTGGTTCAATTTATAACATGAATTTGGGACAAATTGTATCACTTCAGGCGCTTTTGGTCACACACTTATGTAACAAATTGTTACACGGTTGTTTTGCTTACATACGAAACATTTCGCGGGACCAAATTGCCCCATGACATGTAGTGTGTGCATTGTCTAGTATTCTTCGCTCTTAAGACTTCTTACATATTTTATTTAATGCTGTACAATATTGTACACACTAAACGACAATGAACAATTTTGTCCCTGACCTGGATGCGGTTTTGTGCACATCCAGATCCGGAGACAATTTTGTATCACTGTAAGAACAATTTGTTCTCTATTATGGACAATTTTGTTCCCAGATTTTGGACGACGAAAAACACGAAACCGCATCCAGCTCAGGGACAAAAGTGTTCCTTGGCCAGTTCCACGCCAAACCATCCGAAAGTCGAAATCGCATGCCTCAGATTATGACGGGGATGGGCTTAACCGACTCATGAGGGTCGAAAACCCTTGGGTTTCACAGGATTTTTGAATATCTCACACGGTTTGTATTTTAAAATTCGTAATTTTTCCGATTTTTCGGAAAAATTAAGAATTTTAAAATCCAAACCGTGTGAGATATTCAAAAATCCTTTGAAACCCAAGGGTTTTCGACCCTCCTGAGTCGGTTAAACCCATCCCCGTCATAATCTGATACATGCGATTTCGACCTTCGGATGGTTTGGCGTGGAACTGCCCCATGCCATTTAGAGTGTAGGCGTAGTTATACTGCTTTGTTACCTTTCAGGTCCGCAAACGTCGCGGGAGGAAGCCGAACGATGATACCGACACTGTCAAGAAAGCTTGTTAGAGGAACGGGATAGTATCGTGCTAAATGGAAAAGTTCTATCTAAAAGAGATGAAATTTGGGAGACAATTCGTCAGAAACACAAACTGGTGTTGACTGCTGCAGCTCTTCACACCTTCGTTGTCTGTAACAGGGGAGGGGGTATACTCTATGATCTTGGATTAAAGGAACGCCCTGCGCCCGTTCTCGTTTCCTCTGATGGTTCACATAAATGAGTGCACTGTCAGAAGGTTGTGCACAGCTTGCCGGGATGCTTAGTTCCTGATCCGTCTTCGGAAGAAGGGTTCGGTCAAAGGCGAGTGTGCGGTGCCTGTCCCCGTGGGCGTGGCAGTCCCACTGTGCGCACCGATCGAGGTTTGTATGTGTGTCGGATGTGCGTTATATCTGCCCCACACCTTAATATCAATAATTTCTATTTTCTTTTTAATAGATCCAGTTCCAAATGTTGACCCCAAATCGGAGCGATGTAACACTTCTACAGACAATGAAGGTTTCGCTGACCAGCGGAATGGAAAGTCTGAATCGGGACCAACAAGAAGTCCTATACTGGGGACAACAGCCCATCGTCGACGGAAGAGAGTCATCGAATCCAAAGCGACGACTGAAAATCAGCCCTCAATCTCTCAAAAAAGTAAGTCAATAGTAGGGCAACAAAAGATTGGTACACTGAGAAAAATTATTGGTTGCCGCAATTTCTTGAATAACCAGTGACTGGTGCGAGGTTGAACTTTAGGAACCGTTTTTTAACGGAAGCCGCCCGTACAAAAAAAAAAGGAGATTGAGGATGTCTCCACGATGTCAACATTTAAGACATTCATGATCCGTTTCCGCGTCAAAGCCCAGACGTTCTCGGTACTGACAGAGGACACCAGCAATCCATCTAAGAGACAATTTCCAGCTATGGTGGAGACCTCTACATTCTTTCACAAACACATCGCATTTACCTACGCATCGTCTGCCCACTATCTACGGAGTGGCTCTTTTCGTGCATACATTAGACATTTTGGAGACATTCAGTAGACAACGAGGAGACGGCCGGCAGAGACATTTTGGAGTCAC
>CM049599.1:13618889-13668941 GCA_026979955.1 Megalurothrips usitatus | reverse complement strand
CATATACACGTATATATAGAATGGTGGAAAAGGGGGAAAAATAAACGTATATACATATTTTCCCACTTTTCCCCCTTTTTCCGATATAAAGAGAAAGAGAGAGAGGTACATGCCCAGACTGGATAGGCCTCGACTAGGTTAGGTCAGCTAAGTTTGCTGCTTTACGTAGGTACAATTCAGGTGTTGTAAGACAAAAATTGGAGACTGGATCGGCGACGATTAGGGTAGGTTAGCTGAGTTTGCTTTAGTGAGGTGTCATGTAGGTGTTGTAAGACAAAAATTGGTTTAGAAATAGGTGAAATCTGGCGAAATCTTAATAATCTATTGTAGGAGCGCTGTCTACCAAAGTCTGCAGGCGCTCCACACTTTGTTAGCTGCACCTGTCGGTTCTGCTGCGAGCACAGCAGGAGGCCTACCAGGCCTTGGCTAGTGACAAATTTTCTTTTGCCTAGCATTCATCGTTTATGAAGCAAATAAAACTCGCAAGAGTTATAATAAAAGACTTTCAAAAGTCCTTGAAAAAGAAGAAGGACGAGGATCTGGCAGAAAAAAAGGAAAAATTTGCCTGACACCACGGCGTGGGAGGACTATGTCCGAGAGCCGGAGGTGGTCAGGGAATTCGATGATTCGCTAAAGGCTTTGGAGGAAGCGTCAGCCGAGTCCTGGCGGTCCTTTGAAAACAGTCCAGGTATGTTATGATAAGAAAAATGTTTATGAGCTGTGCGCCACCGCGTCATGTTAAATTTCACGTAATCAAGTAATCAATATGACAGAAATCAATCGCTTTAATGCGATGAATGAACCCAAGGCAGCAGAAATCAATAAATGCGAATTATTTAATTTCAGAATTTTCCGCTAAAATTAGCATTTTTGAACCCATTCTTTTTTTCTTGTGCCGCGCAAATTACACCGGAGACCAAAATTAGCGGTCCACTAACTGCTGGCGCTGTAATTTTTAAGTTTTTCAAGGTAGAACCTTAAAATTTGCTACAGGCCAGCCTCCATCCTTGCCACCCCCTCTGGTAACAGCCACCCCTAACGCGCGGTAGGGTGGAAAAAGGCCGAAAGAGGTCGTTAGAAAACACGGTTAAGAAGGTCCAATGGGGGTAAAACTTCGTTTACCAGTTCAATAGACCCCGAGTGACTTTGGTCAGTGACTTCTGCTCCTGTTTACGGGGTAGCGTCGCGGGTTCGATCCTCAATGACACGTTCTTTACAGCCCGAGCAGGGGACGCCTAAGCGGCCCCGGGCGCGCGCGGCTGCCCCAGCCCGCCGTTGCCTACCTCCCAGGGTAGGAGTCCGTCTTCCCTGCAGCGCCTTATCGCGAATCGCTGCGGCGGCGGCTTCTAGGCGCTCTAGAGGCTGAACCGTTCGATTTAGATGGGTGGTGTAAGCGAGCCAATCGTAGAGCAAGGTCAGACCTACACGACGATACCCCGCTGGTCGCCGTAGATAACCCCTGAGCCGAGAACCACTATGGCAGGAGCCCGGCGACTTGCGCGATTCGCCGCGGCTTCTAGGCGGTCTAGAGGCCAAACCGTTTGACTTAGAAGGGTGGTGTAAGCGAGCCGATTGTAAAGGAAGGTCTGATCTACACGACGGTACCCAGCCCGAGGTCGTAGGTACCGCCTGAGCCGAGAGCCATTAAAAGTAGTGCGCAGGGAGTATCGCCGCCGCCGCGCGCGTCGATGTTTTCACCTTCTGAAGGCATTTTCCTAGTATCTTGTGGGGGACACGATGCTGGCGATCGTAAGGGAGGTCGCGTAACGGCCAAAGTGCTTCGTTGTCATAGTTTTATCTCAACCCTACGATAAACAGTAGCGTGCTCACAAAACGCGGAGTGATACTACGCGTGTGCTGGTCACCGTGGTCACCTGTTCTCACTGCGTATTTTATTTTAGACCGTGTGAATGGTTCGAAATTTGAAGAACACCACAGCTGTCAAAAGAAGTGCCAAGATTAATCACGCTTATTACCACAATTTTACTGGATATTACGAGCACATTATTAAAACCGTGACGTGGCTTCGGTGGTGGTTGCGGTAGTTGTTGCGGTAGTAGTCTGGTCAGCTGACTAGATGTAAACAATGTGGCTGAGGCTGGAATGGAGTGAGTTTATAAGAATTGTGGGGACGCGTCGGAAGGTGTTAGGTCCGATGACCCGTCCTGCCTCAATGTGGCCAGTGGTCGCTTGCAGGCACTGGCAGTAATTTCACAGATCACTCGGGATGAAGAATCAGCCCCGAGGCGGCGGCGCAGCCGACACTCGGAGTCCTTAGTCGAAGACCGCCAAGGACACACCGTCGGACCATCGACAGTCAACGGCGTCTTCAGAAAAACACCAAAGATTCACCACTGACCGCCCATATGAACTTTTTCTCGTCTATGCAGTTCAAATTTCTATTTTAAATTTAAAACGTGGACGTTTTCTTTTCAAAAGGGGGAAAAGCGGTAGTCATAGCGTAGTCATGATTAGCATCAGTTTTAATTTAAGCATTCGTATAGGTTAGAATTAAGAACGTCAAAAAAAAGAGGAGAAAAGGTATCACCCGAATCAATCATCGATTTTGTAATAAAATCAATAAATACCTACATGACCACTAAGCACTGAAGACGTCAGACTAACAAAATTATTTTGCCTGCTCAAAATTAATTTTCAAAATTCTTAAAGATGAGGACATCTTCTTTCTAAAGGGGGAGGATGTCAGGGAAGCGCGCAGCTATGAATCCGGCGCGCTGCGCCTTTCCGAAGCCGCGATGCAAAATCACGCGCGTCAGCGGATTCCCCTCGGCCGGCCTCACCGACCGAGCGGGGACACGCAGGCAGTCGTGTCCCGGGTTGTCCCGGTGTTCGACTCTACCGCAACTCTACCGTTAGAGGGCGCTGCCCGACCTCGAGATCTCGATGTGACTCGTGACTGCGATCTGGTACCGGGTACCGCCACCAGAGGGCGTGCTAGGAAGGCTCACGGCCTCCTATGTGAAGCACCCGCGATCGTCATCTGTCTGAAACCCTGGCCCATCATCGGTCCCGAGGCCAACAGGACGCTCCGACGCCGGCGTTGCCGGGGCGAGCGTCAGTGTGGTTTGGACCGAGCTAGAGAGTGCACGTGTTCACAGTCGCAGTCTTGCTAGTTCCCTGTCCCAGTCTTGCTAGTTCCCTGTTCCAGTCTTGCTACTTACGCGTACCAGTTTCTGGTGTTTCCAGTTTCCAGTTCCCGGTTCCGAAATGGTTAGTTTTAAAAGTGGTAAAAAGGTTGTGCTGAGGCGGCGCCCGGACCCGCCCTTGGTGGCGGCGTTGGCCGAGGTGCGCTGCGAGGGGCGGCCATGGCCGGCGTGCCTGACGGCGTATAGTCAGAGGACACTCCTCCGATTTTGCTTCCGAGTTGTGCTCTCGCAGTTTGTCACCTCGGCCATTAAGAAAGAGGCCGACCGGCTCCTCTTTTTACTGCAAGGAAGAGGTCCAGAGGATCTTACACAGCTATTAAAAGATTGTGTCAGTGTCAGGGGAATAGCTTTGTTCAAGATGGCGGCGGATCTTATAACTAAGTGTCTCTTCTCCTTGCAGGCATCCCAGCCAGTTCGAAAGAAAAGGCGGTTAAACTGCGAGGCCAAAAACGTCGCGGACTCCATGCTCCAGATGCTCAACCTATTGGACGACAAGAACATGTATGCCTATGCAGCCAGTGTTCTAAGAGTGGCCATTGAGGACGCCAAGGACGCGGAGGAGAGGCAGCGCCTCCTTAACATCGAGGCCGAGTTCTTCCAATGCATGGCAGTCTTTTGGGCCGCTGAAAAAGCGCCACCATGTAGGCGGGGAGATTACTAAGCTGTAAGTATTGCTACGTTCCTCACCCTGTCCGTGTTTGGGACTTAGAGCACGCACAAGGGCGGGTTATACCCGCACCTATGCGTGTTTGAGGCACGAGGGTGGGTCGTACGCGCATCCGTGCTGGTGTGGACTCGACCGTGTGCAGGTCTGGGTGCCACACCCGCATGGATGCGCGTATGACCCACCCTTGTGCGGGTCCCGGGTGCATTAATGTTATTCATTGATTATATCCATTATTTGACCTCTATTTTTATGTATGTATGCAGTGCAAACTGTATTTGAATGTCAAGTATTGGTCTGTTTCTTTTAATTAGATATTGAGCGATAGCGAAGCCCTTACCCGACCACGGCAAAAATGTTTCGTCTGTCTGTTTGTCCGCGCCATTTTTCGAGAACGGTTAGACGTAGAAAGTTTAAATTCGGACAACATCTTTCTTGTATCATACCAGAGTTAACCTTCCCTCAGGGGCACCGCAGCCCAAGCGGTTTCTTAGATAATTTTCACAAGTGGTCTAAAATTTAAAATCCGCCGGTAGCGTTTGGTCAGTATGCGCCATGCGCCTGCCAGGGAGGCGCGGATCAGTGACTCGATTGGGTTACTCTCGGTTAGGTTAGTGGAGGCCTGAGTAGGTTAGGTGCAGGCAGTTAAGGGTAGATTACGACTGGTTGAGTGATATTGATATCGAAAGGATGATGTAAGATACGATCGGTTGCGGTTGCGACCGCGCGGAAATAGTGACGCCTGCGGTCTGGCGTACGCCTACCTCGTTCTAAATTTTTAACGATTTAAATAATATTTTTCCGGTTATTAAATTTTGCCTCCCATATCTACAGGTCATGTCCCATATTCGAGGCTTCTTGCAGAAATGGCGGCTGCGGACGGGGATGACACCGCCCCCGCTACCGTGGAGAATGAGAATGCCACGCCCTCGCCCTCCAAACGCCCCCGCGTGGCGGAGGCCTACAAGTAGGCGTCCACTTCTGCTAGCCCGAAAGACTTATTGGAGGACGAATAGAAAGTGTATATATAGAAAGCCCCAAACGTCCCCACTTACAGGCTTGTGCAATGGTGGAAACAGCAGGTACGATATTTTTTGCAAATACCCCTCACCCGATTCTCATCGCAGCGTCCTCTTGTCAGATGTTGTGCTTTTGGTTACAGGCGGAGTCGGGTAGGTACCCTCGACTGGCCAGCCTGGCCCAAAAGATTCTTGCAAAGCCTGCAACAAGTGCTGCAAGTGAACGAGCGTTCAGTGACGCCGGCTGGATATTGAACGTGCGTCGTAGCACGCTCTCCCCAGAGGTTGTTGACTGCTTTATTTTTTTGCACCATTTTCTTCAAGCAAACGGCCCCGGAGCAGCCCGGCCGCCGCCTGCCTGGCGGCGGTCCGGCGCGGATGCGAGTGGATCCGCCGCAGCACCCGGCGGCAGGCGGGCCGGATGGGTAACCGGCTGGCGAGCGGTCGGTTGCGTGCAGCGCTGTCGGATCCACCCGTTGTAGGCCTCTCACCCCCTCACGCTCGCAGTTCTACCGACGAATCGGCTCGGCCGCTTACACTCACGCACTTCATTTCACTCCCTCACGCTCGCAGCTCTACCGACGAATCGGCTCGGCCATACACCCGCTTATAATTATTTTAGCGTTTCTCGCCCACACAGGAGGCCCGCACTCGCTGCTCTGGCACTGAAGTTTTCCAAAATCACCAGAAACACATTAGACCACATGTTACAAAGAAATTCCTAAACCCGAACCCATGTTTCCGTCAGCCGACCTGGTCACATTGCGGCTTTATCATAAAAATTGATGAAAATAAGCAAGGAGTATGATGCCATGCGATGAAAAAATTCAAAACAACTTTCACTTTGAAGGACACCCATGCTGAAAATAATTTTAAAACAACCCTGTAGGCTATCACCACAACAAGGCTTTTCCACGCGTCTGCTGTTCAATGAGCATCACTCAGCTGGCACAGTGGTGGGCCTCACAGCGGGGCTATGTGCCTGATTCGCAGGTCCAAGACGGACTCGCCTACCGTGTAAAGACAAAGGGAAGAGCGAGAAGACCAGAAATAAGAGAGGAAAATGAGGGAAGAGTGAGATGCACACATACTAAGCAGATTGCGAGGCCTGTTCCAGATTGTCTATGAGTAAGGCTTCAAGCAGGAATTGGCTGAAAAACTCACAAACGTGCACCCCAAAATGAAGGAGCCAACAAACTCCCAAGCTGAATGCCACCCAAGGCCGCTATCCTGTACTCTGCTGAGCAGCAGTAAAAACAAGGACAACGTACGCCAGACTGCGTCGTGGCGTAACAGGCTACGCTTACCGCAAATCACTGTTCCGCCACTGCACGCCTGGGGCACGCCTACCTTGGCCTGCCGGCGGATGTCACCTGACGAGTAGGACCCTGTGGGGCCAAAGTGTAAGACGCCCTGCGGGCGTCACTCTTTCCGCACGATCGCAACCGCGCTCATAATCTCACTTCCGAACGTATCTTGTGTCGCCCTTTCGTTGTCATTGCCACCCAACCAGTCCTAACCTAACCTTACATGCCCCAGCCTAACCTTCCCAGGCGCCCACTAACCTGAGCGTATTCCACTCGAGTCACAGATCCGCCCCTTCCTGACAGGCGCATGGCGCAGACTGACCTCACCCAACCGGCGGATTTTAGATTTTAGACCACTTGTAAAAATTACCCTAGAAACCGCATGAGCTGCGGTGCCCCTGAGGGGAGTTTGACTCTGCTATGAGCTTTATACGTCTAACCGTTCTGGAGATATCGCGCGGACAGACAAACATACCGACAGACACTTTTGACCCAGTCGGTCCAGGGCTTTGCTATCGCATAGCCAATTAAAGTAAAGTTCATATTTAAGTGTGTCCTAGCTCCACCTCTCAAGCACTGAAAAACGAAGGATGAGGTTTATCACGTAATTTCATTACTATTTTAGGGAAATGAACCTCGCCCTAAAAGGGAAATGTCCATCAAACATTGCCCTTCTAGGGACACCTCTAATAAAGTCACCCGATTGGGGTGATTATTTTCAACCTCGCTCTTAAATAGTATAGACATTTCAGTCAAATTGCTCGCCCTTCTAAGGGTGAGGAACCTTACTCTACGATTTACAGTGAGCATAAAATTCTTACAAAATGATTTCAGTCTACATTTCGTTACACTTAAATTTTGTCTGGAGAATTTCAAACCAAGCAAGTTACAACATAGAATTAAAATAATTTTTCATAAAATAGAGTTCTATTAGTTATGGAGGATAGGCAAGGTGAACTGTCATGACACAAGTACACTCTTCCTTGATGCTGAAGTTGCATGAATGTTTGCAGCTACTTACTAATGTGAATGAGGTGCCAGTTTTGATATGAATGTGGCTACAGCCCTGTGTAAGACCTTCGCTGCTTGTTGGATGTAATTTTTCACGGCTTTACGGTGGCTGAGGGAATGCTTCATACTGAGGTTCCTTGTTAATCTCTCGAGAATTTTGTCATTCGACACAGCAGTGCATCTTCTTGATCTGCCGGGTGTTCCCATTCTGTAGCCACATAAAATATCGAGATGTGCCTTATTTTCCATTCTTGCTAGTGCCTCTATGAATGCATAAATGTTCGGGTGATGGGCGCCAACAGCATGACGAAGGATTCTCTGGTGGCTCTCACATGCATTGTTTGATCGGTGTTGTGATTTGTAAACAGACATACACTTGCGGCGTACTCGATTGTTTATCCACCTGGTCTCAATGTACTTGAAAATGGCTGCAGCAGGTACCATGGAACAAGGTCCTTCTTTTGAACAACTTTCTTGACAACTTGTAAACCTTGGTGAAAGTACTGAGGTGGCAGCAATGGAATGGCACACGCACGCTTTGTGGTGGGTACCATTCCGGCAAAGTGCTTAAAATAGCGCTTGAGTTTAAGTTTCTTACACTTGGCAACAAAAGTTTTACAAAGATGCCACAGACAGCCCTGGCTATTTGCTCCTGCCAAAGAGAGAGAATTGTAACCTTTTTATACATATCCAGGACAGGAAGGGCATTTAACACTAGAAATACCGGGATTTCCGTATACCTAGAACGACCAGAGGGGTCATTTTGACCCCTATGTTGTATTTCGCTGTTTTAGCTGTAAAATACTGCGGTTTTCGATACAATTAATGTTAGTTTTGGTTTCTCTGACACTTGATGAGAAATTTTGACCATGTGTGTGTCTAAATGTATGGTGGGTAGGCAACCAGCACAACATAGAAATTTAGATTTTAAAGTTTTACGTTTTTTTTGCCGTTTTTCGTGTTATTTCGGACAAGTTGGGTAGAAATACAGTAAACAACGATATTTTTGAACATAATGTCTCAGTATTTATTTCAGTAAGTCAAATATTAAAATATTTCAGGAAGGTTACTTATAAGGTAAGTACAATTTTTGAATAATATTACTTGAAAGTCACATATACAGTAAGTTAAATATGATAATAATATTACAGGACCATAACATTAGGTAAGAAAAGTTTACGACTTTGGCAATTTCTATCAATTACTTTTAAAATTGTGAATTACTCATCGCCGTTTTGTTCATTGTGTATCTCATTACAGCTACAACACAAAATGATGGTTTTGCCAGAACAGGTTCCGCAAACAAGCTTTTTACAGGCAGCACAAAATGAGGACGTTTTGTTCCCTGAACACAGTCCCTGTATCTGGCACTTTCGCCGGGATGACGATTGAGGAAGCTCAGGTAAGTTTACAGAAAGGGCTTGAGGTCTACCCCTACTTGCCCGAGCATCTGCTGATAACTCAACAGCTAACAATCTGATAAATTTGTGGCGCGAAATATTTTTCCCTGTGCACTCTTTATAAATAATCCACGCATTTATAGCTGCCAAGTCAAGGATATTGTGAAACACGTGAACAGGCCAACGCCGGGTCGCGCAACGAACAGAGTATAATCTAGCCATTTGGTGTACGGTGTCTACTCCGAACTTAGTACTATTGTAATACTGAATAGGCTCTGGAAGCTTTTTTGGAGAGTCATCGACGCTGATCCCAGGGTGCAGGGAACTTAGGACAATGACGTTCTACTCCGTTTTTCCCTGGTACACTGTCATAGTTGCATGTTCACTTTTGAGCAGCATTGTAGAATGTAGTTCCCCTCGCGCCACTTTCACTTCCTCGGGCACCTCTTTCCTGATTCGGTTCATGGTACCCACTAAGCTTGTTTGCTTTTCCTTCAAAAGTTTTGCAAGATTTAGAGAAGTGAAATAGTTATCTGTTGTAATATTTCTTCCTTGTTTCAGGTACGGGTCAGCCAAGGACATCACTACATGTTCACCAACAGTCATAGAAGGATCTCTTTCCTCCATTCTACCAAGGTAAGGTGCGGCATTGCACATGTATTTGCTTCTGGCGTCCGCAAGCATCCAGAATTTGATCCCAAACTTATCAGGCTTGGTGGGTATATATTGGATAAATGGGCACCGTGTTTTTGACGGGAAAAGCTGCTCATCAACAGTCAACTCCGGACTTGGCTTGTAGCAGGACTTACAATTATGAATGAAGGCGTTCCATGTCTCCGAGATCAGAGCGAACTTATCTGTCTGCAGCCGCTGTGAGCGCAGTGTCCTTATGTCAAATCGGAGGTACCTCATGATTTCCAGAAATCTGTTCCTGCTCATAGCCATTGAGAAAAATTGCACACCCCATTCTTTTGACCATAGACTGGTCACACTTATATTTCTGGAACCGTACGATCCCCGACAATACATAATTGCCAAAGCAGCTTCCAGCTCCTCGATGGAAACTACCCAATCGAGATTACCCGTATCTTGCCTTGCCCTGACCTGAGTGCAGTTTTGAATATGTTTCAGCATCGGATTGGTAATGAGCAAGTCCCACGCGGATCGAACATTGGCCTCATCCACAGTGCGCTTTGCAAGAGGAGAGGGTCCAGGTGCTTCTCGGAGTACGTTTTGTGCCTCGCGCCGCCCAGCATTTTCTTCCCCAACAGAAGCAATAATCCAATGTGTACCTTCTTTTCCAGGAATCACGTCACCAACCTGACGGGTGAAGAGACGTCCTCGCACATCTCCCACGACTGCGCCGCGTGCACCGCGGCGGCCTCTGGCAGGGACGGCAGCAGGAGGTCCTTGCAGAGCAGCAGCGCCAGCAGCAGGAACGTCTTGATCAGGTGGCAGAGCGACGTTCGCGGCGTTTGGCTGAGCAGCAGTTCGGCGGCCTCGTAGAGGAGGGCGCCCACGGGTAGCTCGGAGGCCTCTACCACGTCCTCGCGCAGGGTCAGCGACATCGCTTTGATGATCACCAGCACCAGCCCCATCACTCTCCTGGCCTCCACGATGAAGGCCTCCGCGGCCGCGAGCACGGGCACCCGCCGCACGGCCGCCACGGATGGCGCGGCCGCCTCGTCCCGTCACTGGCTGGATGTCAGGTTGCTGAGGTACGTCTGCAAATAATTCCATAAAAATTGTATAACGTACGACCTCAAAAAGTATTTGATTGGCAATAAACCGACTTGAAAGTTCCATTACCGTTTTCATTTTCCTCGTCCTCGTCGCGGTCATCCTCTTCCGAAACATCTGACTCCACCACCTCAAAATCTTCATCTGCATCGCTTTCTTCCGCGCTCGGATCATCTTCCTCCTCCGAAAGTAGTTCCGAGATGTCGCGGAGGTCAGCAAGGATGTTGCATGCCTCTTGGGGCGTATAACGCCTACACGAGCGTCGAGGCTGCACCATTTTCGTCGTCTAACTAAACTCAAACTGACGTACAAGTATAGCTCAGAGGGCTAGGGCGATGCTCAGGCGGCGCGGACTCGAGACGTGTCTCGGCTTGGCGCTGGGAGGCCGCAAGGGTATTCCCCTGCTATTCCCCGCTCGCTGCGCTGCCGTCCGTGCGGCCACCAGTGTAACTGCCTGATCCCCCCCCCCCCCCCCCACCCCCTTCCCTTGTTCTCCACCTCTACTGGCCTTCATACAACCTCACTTCGACCATCAAGCGCGGTTCCGGGTCAGTATTACCGTTGTTAACACATTTTATTCATTATTTATGAAATACGTGATTTTGTGATGTGCGGGTTGCCTACGTGTGAAAATTGACGATCGAAATTGTCATATGACCAACCGGAAGTGAAAACTTACCACCCAAAACAAAAGTGCAAGCTCGATATTCGAAACCACTCGTTTTACACAGTGAAAGCCATGGAAAACAGCAAAGGGGTCAAAATGACCCCTCTGGTAATGCGAGGTATATGCCTCAATATCTCCGAAAGTTTTTGTCGCACATGTCTGATATTTTGGGTCAAAGCGTATCTAGGTGACACATGAAAAGTCAAAAAATCTCAAGTCGGTGAAAAAAAATTTTAATAGTTCGTTTGGCAATTCAAAACGAAAAAGGGTCATTTTGACCCCTGCGGTCGTTCTAGTGTTAATCGCATCAAGCAAATTTACGTGAAAACTCTGCCTGCCACGCTGAGCACTCTCTAAGTTTGTGGGGATTCTGACCGGATGAAACCCAGGAACTTTGTTTTAAAGTAATTGCATTACAGCTTGGTCACCTTTCATGGTCCTTTCTAGCCAGTCCCGACACGTTTCGGTAGAAACGGAGAGGAGCCGGGCTTAGAGTCTGATGCCGACTGTTCGTTAGGGCGGACGCGTGTGCGCAGACTTATCGTTGACTGAGGAAGTTCAAATTTAGAGGGTAGACTTCTTTTGTAGAGTAAACAAACGTACTGTGGTCGCAATTTTCAAATTTTATTGCGTTTCTGTTGTATGAGAATTGTTAGATTTGTTAGGGTAGGCCGCTGCGCGTGGTGCGCCTGCAACGCGCACTCCGCCGCGAGTCGGGACGAGCTGAGGTTAGCGATTTTAATCGTCACAGAAAGATGTACCCTCGAACACATCTCTAGTGACTTCATGCGGGAGGCTCCGCTCCACCGGCACCTCGGTTCGACAGGGGAACTTGGCCAGCATGTTTCCATTATATTCAGCACAGTGGAATGGCCTGCGATGAGAAGTACTGTAGAGGAGGAAGCAGTACAGGCTGGTGTGGATTTTTGATATAAAGGACTTCTCCATGTAAGCACAAATGCATCAACACCAACTTTTTGAATCATTTATATTACTTTACATTAATGTAAATTATCTATTTACCCTGGCGAAAATGGTACACGAGAATGTGTTTGAAACGTGTTTGTGACTGTGTTCTGAATGCGTTTACTCTTACTTCACGAACACGTTCTTTTGAGTTGAAAAGCTGCGAATTCGAACGGTAAATGTGTTTATAATGTGCTCAGAATGTGTTTGAAATGCTTTTGCAGAACCAAAGTAAACATATATTTTTGAGTTGGCAAACACATTCCAAACACATTCCGAACACGTGGAATTGCGTCTGGAAGGAGTTCAAAATGCGTTTACAATGTGTTCTGGTGCACGATGCGAACACAATATAAACACAATGCAAACACTTTTACGCGGCATAAAAACAATATAATAGTGGCGAGCCGACCGGAAGACCCCTCCGCGCCCCGCCCTCCCCTCCCCCACGCTTCGGGGCTACCTGCTCCTCTGTCTCTCTCGCTCTTATGGGGCCCGGCTGGGGACAGAGAAGGACACACATTAACAGAAACAGCCTTACGGAGAATAGAACACGCTTACCCATACATACCAACCCGACACGCTGCCACTTGTGCTACGGAGGAACCGTGGTAAGGATCCCCCAGCCTCCGGAGCACAGTGCACGCCTCCCGGCTCTGGCAGTGGGACCGCGCGCGGGAAGGGCCGGGGGCGGGGCAGGGATGTGCGGGTGGGAGAGGAGGTGCGGAGGCCGGCCGGTCTCATCAGAGCCGATCTTTTGAGTTCAGTCCGAGTGCGCTAACTCTTTGTAAAGACTATACGTTACATGTCGCAGATATAACAGCGTTTGTGCGCGGAAGGTGGTGTCGATATTAAAAATATATTGGGCTAAAAGTAAATTAATAGAAAAAGGCAAGATCGCGGCTACTTGTTATGACAATTATGTACCGTACCTCAAACGTACCAATACCGCCGGGGCAGGGAACAGGCTCAAAATGTTCCCGAAAACGGATTGGCTGCCTTTTTTCGTGCGTGCCAGGCCGCACCTGCGCATGTATTTGCGAAATAAGCAATGGAACTTGCTACGGAAGCATTTTCCTATCATGCCACACACGAGGGCAAAATAAACTCATTCCTCTGAGTTTGCTTTGTGTTAACTTTCCGAGTCGGCAAAATACGTTTTAAGAGGGCGCTGTACAGACGCGTTTGGCCTCCCTGCAGAGGGGCTCTTTCTTGTCACCTCCAGGCCACATTTTTCATGATATCGGTGCCGGACTTTCTCACATTCTAGGAAATGGTTCCCCCCACCCCGCTATGAAGTTTAAAATTTTTAATTTCAACTCGGAAATATTTCATTTGAATTTTCAAAACACATCGAAATTGCGCATTTTGTTAGCGTGATATAACGAAATACAAATGAAATATTAAAAATCGGTCTTCATAGCGGGGTAGATGCATTCATCATCTACAGCACAGTAAAGAACTGGTGCTAATATCTCGAAAACTAAAGCGTCAAATTGACATGGAAGGAGGGTGTTTCGAACAAAATATATTTGGGCCGGACCAAGGCTCTGCGAGATGCGTGGTTCTGGCGAGCATCCCCGGGCCGGCCTGGGTCGGTGCAGCCGGGCCGGGCCGAGGACCGTCGCCTTTTGTCTCGTTTATTGCTTTATTGCGGAACGCCTCCTCGAAGGCGACTCCTCCTCACCGGAACTGATGGGGGGAGCATCTCATTATTTTCATCTCACGAAACCAGGAAATTTTCAAATTTGAAGAAAATATGTAACTTATCTTACTCGCGGTATTTTTTCAAGAATTTCCGTGCAAATCCCACTTTACTGCGAAGCCGGGGGGCCAAGATAGAAAAGTCGTGTTAGTCCGGCAACGTCCCTTAGGCACCACTCAACTCCGTCAAAATTGCACTACAGACATCATTCAAAATTATTTTCCGCCTATCTAAAACCGAGGAAGACTATGGGTGACCTCTAAAATTCGTCACTCTAACACTTGACGATATCGTCATGTCATGTCATGTGTGAACGCAAAATGAACACATTCCTTTGTGTTTGCTTTGCGTTTACTTTGCGTTTGATGCAGTCGGCAAAACGTGTTTCAAAAGCCATCTGCAAACAAAATGAACGCATTCTTTTGTGTTTACTTTGCGTTTACTTTGAGTTTGATGCAGGCGGCAAAATGTGTTTCAAAAGCAATCCGCAAACGCAGAATGAACACATTTTTCTGAGTTTGCTTTGAGTTCGGAACAGCCCATACAACACATTTCGAAATGTGTTTTCAGAACACAAAATGAATGCATTCTGAGCACAAACTTTATGTGTTTACTCTGTGTTCATTTTGTATATGTGTTTTAAACGTGTTTCAAGAAGCCAAAGTGAACGCATTTCCATTTTAATGTGTTTACGAACACAAAACGAACACGAATAAATGGTTACCATTTTCGCCAGGGTAAGTAATACTCCATCTGCGAACGTTCCTCTTACTGAGCGATGCCAGGTTGCAACCAAGACAAACAACTGAGTACTAGGTGGCATAGAAGGACGGGCCTTAAAAGTACCATCAGCATGAGTAATTTTCACGTCTCTCATTACTTTTCGTATTCTTTTTGAAACAAAGACATCATGATGCGTCCCATCTGCCGCTGATCCTGCAAACTTTGGTTCTCTTCTGTCAAGCGTTGCTGACCAGTGCCTGTGGTTTTTTCTAGAAAGGGGCCGGGTTAGTTTCTGAAGAGTTTGGGGAATTTTTGAATGTGTTTCCATCCTAGCATTGCGCAAGGATGTTCTCAGTCTGCTCAGTCGTGGTGCTTCTCAAACATATCAAGTATCTGAAAATCATAAGCATCATGTCATTTTTATTTCTCCTTAAAATTTACAAAATGAATTAAGTTCATTCAGGTGCAGTGCACTTAGAAACTTACCTGAAGTCTCCGCGCTCATCGTCTCAGATGTCCTTGTAGGACACCCAAAGTTCGGTACAGCAACTGTCCAAGACATTTCGCCTGAATTCCCTTTGTTCCAGGAGATCTCGATCGGGGGCATGTTTATGTGGGCTGGAATGACTGAAGCCTTGTCCGAAACGCAATGTTGCTCGCCCACGACAGGCTTCATAATACAAAAAGCATTTGAAATACACTGGAGACCAAAATTAGCGGTCCACTAACGGCGGGCGCGGTAATTTCTAAGTTTTTGAAGGTAGAACCTTGAAATTGGCTACAGGCCTGCCTCCAACCTTTGACTTGAGCCTCTGAAAGCGGCAACACCAGGTGCCACCCCCTCTGGTAAGAGCCAACCCTAACGCGCGGCGGGGTGGAAAAACGCCGAAAGAGGGCGTTAGAAAACACCGTTAAGGAGGTCCAATGGGGGTGAAACTTCGTTTACCAGTTCAATAGACCCCGGGTGACAAGGTGACATCACAATTTGAACGGTCGTTCAAACCCACCCCCCCACCCCAGTTACCCCCACCCTCAATCGGGGGTGAATTTTTTGTCACTAAAAATGAATTGCGCGTCATGCAGGAGCCTTCAGGGCACATGCCCGTCTGTTTTCAACCGCGATCGGACGAACCCTTTGACCGCAACCCCTAAAAGACGAAAAGCCATTTTTGATAATTGAGGTTTTTTGTCCTTAAATGCATTTTAGAATTTTAGAAAGACGTCAGAAAAGGTGTGCAGGCCCTCCGAAAAAAAATTCCTCTCGTATGGGATGGCTACCCTTAACCCCTGCCCTGTCGCCCCCAAAGGGCGGGGGTGAATTTTGGACCCAGCGCCAGAGGAGCTTTGTCCGGGGCCATCAGCACACAAAATTTGAAGTCGCTCGTCCGATCCGTTCTCGCGCTACAGCCAAAAAACCTCGAAAATCAAGAAAACCCACCCCTTAAAGTCACCCCCGATACCGCCGAACTGAGAAGGGGGAGCAAATCGTTTCGAGCGGCGCAGGGTGTCCCAAACCGTTGTCTTGAAGGGGCCGGCCGGCCAAACCGCTGCGGCCACCGGAAGGTCCTGAAAAAGCCCGTCACCCGGGACTCTGTACCGGGGACCACTGCACCGGGCGACCGCCGCCGCGCCCGGAGCGCCGGGAGGGCAGGCCACCGGTGAGGCACGAAGCAAACGTCTACTTGCCGGCAGAAACGGGACCGGCCGCGCCGCTCGGCCGGCACCCGATCCCGTCTCCGAGGCAATCCGCAATCCATGTTAGGAGAGCAATGACACTGACACAAACAAGAATTGGGTTAAAGGATAGGGGGGGGGGGGGGTGCTCAGCTAGAGTGAAGATAGCCTTCATTACTTTAGATTTTTAATATTTATGACTGTATGATCTTCACATGTGCAGAAATTGGAGCTAACCCCACCACAAATTGCACCAGTGCTCGGGGATTCACAACTCCCATGATGAATGAGAAGCCGACGGTCGCCGGTGGTACTGGTGTACTCATCCTCCAAAAGTGGACAAATGCTCACCACTACTTAAGGGAGGGACCGACAGAATGAACCCTTCACCCTCGTAAGTATGCATATTAATTGGCTGAGCTATAGCGAAGCCCTTACCCGACTAGGTCAAAAATGTTCTGTCTGTTTGTCCGCGCGATTTCTCGAGAACGGCTAGACGTAGAAAGCTCAGATTTGGACCACATTTTTCTTGCATAATACCAGAGTCAACCTGCCCTCAGGGGCACCGTAGCCCAAACGGTTCCTTAAATAATTTTCACAAGTGGTCTAAAATTTAATATCCGCCGGTTAGGTGAGGTCAGTACCCGCTACGCGCCTGTCGTGGTGGGGCGGATCAGCGACTCGAATGGATTACGCTCGGTTAGGGTAGGTTAGTGGGGGCAGGTAAGGGTAGGTTAGGGCTGGTTGAGCGGCATTAACAACGAAAGGATGATGTAAGATACGTTTGGAAGCCAGAAAACGAGCGTGGTTTCGACCGTGCGGAGAGAGTGACGCCCGCAGGGCGTCCTACTGACCGGCCCCGCAGGGTCCTACTCGTCGGGTGACAGCCGCCGGCAGGCCAAGGTAGGCGTGCGCTAGGCGTGGAGTGGTGGAACAGTGATTCGCGATGAGCGAAGCCTGTTACGCCACGACGCGGTCTGGCGTACGCCCACCTTGCTCACATGTACAGTGCTTTGTTTTGTATTGCCATATATGCCTTTGCAGTTTCTGTTTATTAATTATTGTTCTCATTGGCATGAAGGTAAAGTTTGATTTATATTTTTAAACATTTTGTATCTTTGTACACTCTTTGTCACACTGTATTTTCCTTACTTTTAATATGGTTAATCTTTGCTTTAATTGTGGTCTGGAGTTCCCCACTATACCAAATACTGTTCGCCACTACAGGTATGTCCACAGAATTGGCCCTCTTGACGTTGTCTTTTGTAAACAACCGGGTTGCCAAAGGTACCTTGATACCTTAAATTCCCTAGAACGACACTTACGTTCTCTTCTCCTGAAGATAATGTACATGTAGGTAATGCAGGTAATCTGGATAACTATGTTATTTTTGACAATGATGTTGATATGGTTGAAGACGAACCCCACCAACGCCGAAATATTGTCGATATTGAAGTTCCAAACCTCCCTATCACTTTGGAAAATTTTGTAAGGGTCGTTTCTTCCGCAGCTTTGAGTTTGGTCGCAAAGTTATATGCAGACCCAACTTTGCCACGCAGTCATGTGCAGTTTTTAATCGACTCTACCAACACTTTCCTAGCTAGTGGGTATTTGCCGCTCTTAAGAGAAAAAGTTTGTAGTATTCTGACTCCTAATCAGTTTGTTGAACTGGAAGGCTTTTTAAAAATACTTGAGAATCCAGTTAGTGGTTTGGAGACCGAGCATGCTCGTTTCAAGGCTTTTTATGAAGGTGCTTTTTTATTGAGCCGGAACCATTTGAAGTAGCAGTAGTTGATGCTGTTAAATATGTTGATGGCTATGCTGAGATAGTGCCCAAGTCTTCTGAGTTTTTTTTTATTCCAATGAAAAAAGTTCTAAAAAACCTTTTTGGAAATACCTGGAGTGTGTAACTCGATTAGTAATTATATGGGTGCTCTTCAGGAAAATGTGGATTGTTTTAAGGATTATCTGCAAAGTGAGAGCTGGGCTGCAACCAAAGCTAAGTTGGAAGGGAAATTTGTTTTACATTCATTCCTGCATGGTGATGGCTATGATCCTGATTGGCTGAGCGATAGCGAGGCCCTGGACCGACTGGGTCAAAAATGTTTTGTCTGTCTGTTTGTCCGCGTGATTTCTCGAGAACGGTTAGACGTAGAATGCTCAAATTTGGACCACATCTTTCTTGCATCATACCAGAGTCAAGCTCCCCTCAGGGGCACCGCAGCCCAAGCGGTTTCTTAGATAATTTTCACATGTGGTCCAAAATTATAAATCCGCCGGTTGGGTAAAGTCAGTATGCGCCATGCGCCTGTCGTGGAGGGGTGGATCAGTGACGCGAGTGGGTTACGCTCGGTTAGTAGGGGCCTGGGTAGGCAAGGCTCGGACAGGTAAGGGTAGGTTAGGGCTGGTTGAGCGGTATTGATAAGAAAAGGCTGATGTATGATACGTTCGGAAGGCAGAACATGAGCGTGGTCGCGACCGTGCGGAGAGAATGACGCCCGCAGGGCGTCCCACTGACTCGCCCCGTAGGATCCTACTCGTCAAGCGGCAGCCGCCGGCAGGCCAAGGTAGGCGTGCGCCAGGCGTGGAGTGGCGGAACAGTGATTCGCGATGAGCGAAGCCTGGTACGCCACGACGCGGTCTGGCGTACGCCTACCTTGTAATTGGCTGAGCGATAGCGGAGCCCTGGACCGACTGGGTCAAAAATGTTTTGTCTGTCTGTCTATCTGTTTGTCCGCGCGATTTTTCGAGAACGGTTAGACGTAGAAAGCTCAAATTTGGACCACATCTTTCTTGCATCATACCAGAGTCAAGCTCCCCTCAGGGGCACCGCAGCCCAAGCGGTTTCTTAGATAATTTTCACATGTGGACCAAAATTATAAATCCGCCGGTTGGGTAAAGTCAGTATGCGCCATGCGCCTGTCGTGGAGGGGCGGATCAGTGACGCGAGTGGGTTACGCTCGGTTTGGTTAGGTTAGTAGGGGTCTGGGTAAGCTAGGCTCGGGCAGGTAAGGGTAGGTTAGGACTGGTTGAGCGGCATTGATAAGAAAGCCGATGCAAGATACGTTCGGAAGGCAGAACGTGAGCGTGGTTGCGACCGTGCGGCGAGAATGACGCCCGCAGGGCGTCCTACTGACTCGCCCCGCAGGATCCTACTCGTCAAGTGGCAGCCGCCGGCAGGCCAAGGTAGGCGTGCGCCAGGCGTGGAGTGGCGGAACAGTGATTCGCGATGAGCGAAGCCTGTTACGCCACGACGCGGTCTGGCGTACGCCTACCTTGTGTATTGTATGATCGCATCTTGAGTGAACTTGAGCATTCAAGTGCCGAAGGTATTGGCATTGAAACCGAAAATGTTGCCATTCGATTTTATTTTGCTCTCGCTTTAGTTCTTGGTGACAACAAGGGCATTCATGAGATGCTAGGGTTTATATCCGGTTTCAGTGCAAACTACTTTTGTAGGATATGTAAAACTCCCAAGATTGTTTCTCACACTCAGGTTGTAGAAGATCCCAATTCACTGAGGGCGGTGGAAAATTATAATAAGGACTTGAACCTGAATAACCCTCGTCTGACTGGGATTAATGAGGAATGTGTGTTCAACAATGTTGCGTGGTATCATTATATTACAAACCTATCTATTGATATAATGCATGTTCTGCTGGAAGGTGTATGCAAATATGGTCTTGGTCACTGTTTGTATTACTTAATTTATGTCAGACAATTGTTTTCTGTTAATGATTTTCAAAATATTGTTTAGTTTTTTGATCTTGGTGTGCTGGAAGGCAACAATAGACCACCTTCTTCCAAGTTTACTGCTGACCGCATGCAAAACAGAAGTATTGGATTGTCAGCATCAGAGACACTCTGTGTCGTGCGTTACCTTGGCTTGATGGTAGGGCACTTAATTTCAGATGAAGATGAAGTGTGATTACATTTTCTCAAGCTGTACGAGATAGTCGATTTTGTAATGTCTACTGTTTTTTAAACAGGCTGGGATGTGTACTTGCAGGGTCTCATTCAATAGCATCATGAGATGTATGTGCGCTTATTTAATAATAATTTAAAACCAAAGCATCATTTGATGCTCCATTATGCCCGACTGATAAAATTGCACGGACCCCCTGTTCACATCTGGTCTATGTTTTGCGAGAGGAAGCATCGTGTTTCCAAGCAATGTGCCAAGGTTGCTTTGAACCGCATCAATTTGCCTTACTCCATTATGTTAAAACATTCACTGGAAAGGTGTTACTCATTTCTCAGTGGAGTGGGCTTCTCCAAAAAGATTAATATCTCTGGTGATGTTATGTATTATGGTCAAACTTGCTATTTTAATGCTGTTCACAATTTGGTAAATTATGGCAGAAATGTATTGTGTTCGGTTTCTGCCCCATCAGCATCTGTGCATGGCATTAAATACCGCAAGGGATCGGTAGTTTTGTATGGTGTTGACAATGCGAATCCATTATTTGCTGTGATAAAAATGTTCCTTGTATTTGATCTCGATGATATATATTTTGATCTTGGAAAGATGGAAACTGTTGAAAAAGACTCCTCACATAAATTCGTATTGTGTCCTAGATTCAGATGAACTTCTTTGTGTAAAGCAATCTGATTTGCTTTCTTACCAACCCCTTCATAGGAGGGTTTTTAAAGACAAATATTTTGTGACTCTGCGACATGCCATATAAATATTATTTATGGATATTGTACATATAAATGGTGAAATTGCAATTGCAAAAACCATTGTATTAAAATAAAACACATAATTTATGTCAAATGCTTTATTCATTCACGACCCTATGCTCCAATTAAAATGTACTAATTCTCGGTTCAATAATGTTATTTTACAAGAGACTGACAAACGCCCAATGTCTTTGAGCCAGCCGGCGGTGTCATCTCAGTATGAGAAATTTAAAGCAAATGCCCTGCCGTGGCAACGGCAAACGGACCAATCAGAATCCTTGCTGTGTTAGTCAAGTCGAGATAAGAGCGATCACATCAAATTGACTAAAACTAAGAAAAACGTCACCAAGGTACCGTGTTGGTGACGTCACGGCATGTTTTGTCATGGTAGGCATGCGACTAAGTTTTATTAGTCGAGTTAATGAAGAGTGTGTCAATACGGCCTCACACTTGGAGGTAATTCTTAGTCGATTGACCTCATGTCAATGAGACTAAAACTTAGTCATCCCTCCTGATAACTAAGAAATTGCATGAAAATAACTAAATTTCGTCAAATCGACCTAAGTTTTGGGGCAGTGTTGTTTTTATTCACGCACATTCCGCTCACGGCACCATGCTTTCAGGAACGCTAGTATAGTTAGTCCGAACCCCACCAGGAGTTGTCGCCGACGGTAATGATAATAATGGTTCAAAATTAATTGGCGCCGGTCCATTTCGAAAGAAAACGCACGAAATCGTAACCTGCGTCTGCATGTCAGCAACGAGCTCAACAAGCAGACGATGCTGCGCCTGCCAGTATCTTTAAAACGACTCGAATCGCTTCCGCTCGTTTGTACAAGGCCCCGACAGTCGAGCGCGAATCGCAATCGCCGGCTGCAGTCGCTAGGGTGATACCACCTTTAGAAGAGCGACATTTTGTCCCCAGTTTCGTCGCTCTGCAAGAGTGATTTTACTGAAGAATTTTGCTCTAAAAGAGCGACGTACGTTGCTCCATTAAGGCGATGTTTCGTTTATTGTGAGATTCAGTAAATACGACTTAACTCCGCTTGTAAAATAGAACGGTCGCTACGGATGTTTTCTTTTCCTCATCATCCTTTATCCTTGAATTTCGCCCCCTCCGCTCCGTTTTCAACGGTTCTTCTAAACGTTGGATCAAATGGTTTTCGTAGTGCAAGCCAAGAAAGATCGTGAAATTTCATAGCCGCAATTTGGTTTTAGCACCTTTCCTAAGTGTGATAATTAGGTACGTCGACATTTTCGGAATTTTTAATTTTTTGAGAAAAACGCCACATACAAACTCAAAAACGGTGCGTCTTACAGCAAATGACTTTGGTTTTGACAGTTGCGTACACCGAGGATTTAAACTTCGTGTCACAATTTACGATCCTAGATTTTTGATCCACCGTAGCCTCTAATGGGACGAATTTCACCTTTTCGACGGGGGCATAAAATAGTCGCGCAAACAAAGCAAGCTCATTTTTTGCTAGGTCCAAGAACGAAGTAGCGATTTAGGAACCACCGATGCGGCATTTTCTAAAGGCTAGTGAATTTCACATCACCATGACCAGATTGGGGGTGAGCGGGTTGGTGCCGACGCATAAAAGAATGATAAGCGCCCAATAATATTTTGCAGAATTTTTGGACAATTTCTAGCGGTGGCCATTTGTTATGCGCTTAGGCCGCCCGCAATATACCGTTTTTCCGCATGTTCTGGTAATTAGGAGCGGGAAGACGGCACCTTTTGAGATCGGTAAAAAGATGTTGCTTGAAAATTGTCAAGGAAGTCACCGAGGCCGGCACATCCCATAGCGACACCCAACACCCAGTGCTCCTTTGGTTGATGCCCCTAAACTTGGGAATCAACCGATGTTTAAAAGTCGTATAGCTACTTTCCGAATAGCTTGTTTTATCCGCAATACGACCCAGTATTCTCATCACATTTCAGATTTCTTATACCACGTTTGGCATACATTTTCATTGTCTGCATTTTTTTGGATAAACGCGTAAAACGCCATGCGTAAGACACTCATGCTGAACGCGGTGTAGAGAATCTTTAAGTGCCGAGGATGTAGATGCACGACGTGCACATAAAGGGTTCATAAAATTAAAATGTGTATTTTTAAAGCAAACATAGGTTTAGTGCCCATCATGATTTCTTTTCATGCTCGTCATCTCTTTCCCTCCTTTCCCCCCCCCCCCCCCCCCCCTCTCTCTCTCTACCTTGCCCTCTCCTCTTCCTATTCTCATCTTTCTCCTACCTCTCTCCTCACTTCCCTTTCCCTCCTTTTTCCTTCCTTTTTTCCAGCGTGGCGGCTGACTTTACGGGGGGGGGGGGGGGGGGGTCACTCGCCCTCAGTGCCCCCCCACCCTTAATTCCGCGCCTTCAAAAGGAAAACATACCAAGATATTGGTACTTTACAAATCACAAAACTTCCCTTCAGCATCTACAAACTGCGCAATCACTCATCCCTCCTTCGACTTGATTTTCTTCGTTCGGTTGTCCAAGACAAGACAAAGTGAATTTCGTGTACCCCAATGATCTTTACCCCCAACCTCACGATAAAGCAAGAAAATTCTGTCCGAACTACCTTCAAACAGGAGCGAAGACATCAGCTGGAAGATTTCTTCAAAATGACATCCCACAGGCTATCACTTCCAGAGTGAGGGAATGCATCGATCTGCTCCAATGTGGCAAGTGCAAGGGAAATCACAACATTACCACCATATCAGGTTTTCCAACTTTTCTCTTCAATAATACTAACATCTTCACTGACACTGATGTGTTCTTCTCCTGCAATGGAGAATCCAAACCAAATGAAGATCATTCAAGCCTGACAGTCGTCGAATTCAAGAAAACGGAAACATGCCCACCAGTGCAACTTGTAAAAGTGAATTTTGATGTTGGCTTCGAAAGAATTCAGAAGCCCCAAGAAAAAATTTTCCTAGACTGGTTTACAATTTATGTGTGAAGTAGGTTTGTTATGCCAGTATGCCGAGCAGCTGTCAACCCAATTGCGGACAAGATGTATGCAATCAACATGACAAGCATTTCCTTTCTTCAATTCAGTACTGCAAGAAAGGGCTGAGAAATACAGCCAAAGTAATTCCTTGAGTATAAATTCCGATTTTATCCTGTTACGAATGTTTTGTTGTTACATATTACATCAAATTCAATTTAATCTTGTAACTAATGCTTGTATTACTCGAGTACCAAGCAAACTGTCCTGCAAAATATAATTAAAGTCTAATTCCAGCCACTGTTTCAAAACTCCCATTCTTCCACAAACATCACCACAAATAAGTCAACTTCAAATTCTTTAAGAGCATTTGCAGTGATAACGACTCCACCAAACGATTTCATCACGAAACATCAGTTCCACTGAAGACTCTCTTCTTTACTTTTATTTTCCAAATATATTAGTTTAAATGATGGCATCACAAAACAAACTTTCCCCATTATGTACTTTACAAAAAGAAGTTCCCACACCATAAAATAGAATACCGCAAGCATCAATGAAGTCACCAACACCTCAAGAATACTTGCTACACCAAAGAAACAAAAAACAAAAAGAAACAGGCCAGGACAGTTTCTCCAAAGACACACACAAAGACCAATTCCAGTTTTTCCATGCATCAATAAAATGAAGAAATCAAATCAATCTCATCATCAACTCCTCATCAATTCCTGCAAAACAAGCAATCAAAAACTCTTAAAAAAATAAAAACCACATGATTGGCTGAGTGTTGATTTAGACTGTGAAGGTGAAGCTGAAGCCGTTCATCACTTGTTTTGGGTCCGTTCGTATCGCCACTCGAGCGCACAACACCGTGACAAGTGAGCATCAAGGCGGTTCGGGATGAAGAATTTGAAGTTGACAAGTTTAATCTGCCAGCGCTAGCTGCCAGGCTCGCGCGAACAAAAGAAAATGTGACAATTGAGCATCAAGCTGTGTGATTCGAATTCGGTGCGAGGGGGGGGGGGGGGAGTGCAGACTAAATTGAAATCCAATCCTACCGAGTAGAACTGCACAAAATCCAAACCGTCCCACAATTTTCAGCCCACCGTACACCAACTTGATTTTAAGTGTTATCATACTAACATTTAGCAACATCCAGGGCTCCCAGAAGCCCATAGAGTAAAAGTGCGAAGTCAGATAGTATGCTATGACATCCACTCTACCACTCAAACTGGGGCTGTAATATTTGACATTTGCGTCAAAATTTCATCCACATGCTCTTGACATTGTCGTGGGCGCTCAGGGGTAAGACGGTCTTGGCTGCTCACCAGTCTATTTTAATGAGTTAAATGCACAAAATATTCAAAGTAGACGTACGGATTTTTATTCAGTTAGTGTTGCAAAAGTATCAGAACAAATATAGGGGCCCACAGCAATTTTAGAAATTGTACAACATACATCTCACTTGGTTAACATACAATGCATTTCAGAGCAAATGATACAGAAAAAGAAGTGAACAGAACATGACAGAAGCACGTCGCCCCTCCGCCATGAAGACTTGGCCACGAAAAGAAACAAAATGACAATCATAGTCAACGTGCGTGTGGTTCACGATAGTGAAGGTTCTTGTTCTCAGGGTAAGACGGTCCTGATCGTTCAGACCATTCCAGTGAGTTAAAGGAACAAAGTATACTTCAAGTGCAGGCAGCAATTTTTATTTCTCCAGCAGGAGAATGTTACAATAGTATCACAGAGCACCTCAGAGGCACGTGAACATATGTACAGTACAGGGCACCCTAGCAAATTCATAACTTTTACAATTGAATCCTGAATTAACTAACAGACAAAGCATTTCAAGGGAGCCGACTCAAGATACAATCCGAATCATAGGCTACTCCACTCCTTGGAAACGTACAGAATATTACAGAAGTGACTCGTACCTAAGCCAAGGAAGCATGAAAATTGACTACAAAATAAAACAAAATGTCACTCGTAGAGAAGGACAAGTGCACCCATTTCCAAATTAATTTGATTCACAAAAATTAACATGCATGTGTTTCAGAAGACCAAAGCTGAACAAGCGACAAAGTCACACAATTAAAAAAGGGAAAGAAACATTTCATTAGCATCAACTTGTGCCAAAACTTATGACCAAAAGCCACAAAACAAGATTAACAAAAAGAATATCCATTCATGAAACTTAAAATTGACACAATGAAACAGAAGAAAAATTAATCAGACTGGCCTGGGGCATAGCCAACAAAAAGTGACGGAGAAAAGGAAAAACTGAAAACTAGCCCAGAGCTGGGGCCACGACTAGGTCGCACAATTTAAAAAGATAAACGTGATCCCACACTTAAGCAGCGACAGAATCGCACAAAAAATAAAGAAAAAAAAAGCAACAGGCATGTGGGCTTGCCTCAATCGTGAGAATCACGAAAACAAGAAAAATCACATCCCACACTATACAGCGATAGAATCGCAAAAAAAAGGAAAGGAAAAAGAAAGCAGCAGGCTCGCCTGCATTGTGACAATCATGGTCCAGCGACAGAAGCGCAAAAAAAAAAGAAAAAGAAAGCAGCAGGCTCGCCTGCATCGTGACAATCACGAAGAATAGTCCAGCAGCCACAGTCCCAGGGAGGTGTCACGGGTGGAGAAGGTGCTCCCACTGCCACGGAACACTGCCAGGTCCCAAGAAGAAGTCGACGAACAGCTCCCGGATGGCGTCTCCGTCCTCGACCTCGACCTCCTCCTCCTGGAACCGGGGCAGCTGGTCGTCGTCCTCGAAGTCCTCGGCGTCCCTCAGGGCCGGAGGAGCGTACCAGCGCTGGTGCGGCGGCACGTTCTCCTCGTTGAGGATCAGGAAGTTGTGCAGGCAGCAGCACGCCCAGATGACTGCCCTCGCTGTCCTCTCGGAGGAGATGAATGACCTGCGGAGCACCCGCCACCGCGCCGTCAGGATGCCGAAGACGGCCTCGATCATCCGCCGCGCCCGGGACAGCCGACAGTTGAAGATGATCTTCTCATCGGCCAGGAAGGCCCCGCTGAAGGGCTTCATGAGATGCGGCCCGATGGGGAAGGCCGCGTCGGCGACGATGACCTGCGGGACGGTGGCCCAACCGCCAGGCAGCTGGGACGGCGGAGGCAGCACCACGTCGCCGCTGGCGATGTCCCGCCGCAGGGGGGACAGCTCCCAGAGGCCGCCGTCGCTGCGCCGGCCGCGCCCGCCCACGTCCACGTGCGTCAGCCGGTACTTGGCGTCGCACATGGCCATCATCACCATACTGAAGGAGTCCTTGTAATTGAACCAGTCACTGGCCCCACCAGGGAAGTTCTGGAACAAGTGAACACAACGATTGTAGTCGATGCGGAATAGCGGGAAATATTAAAAAAAAAAAAAACTGGGCCCGATTAGAAGAGGCGGGGGGTGGGTGGGGGGGGGGGGGGGGGGTAGAGAACGGGACTGGGGGAGCGAGCGAGGGCGGGGCAGATGGGGGCAGAGCACAGGCGGCCATTCCCTTACCTGAACAATGCAATGGCGCCCGTCGAGTGCACCAATGCAGTTGGGGAATTGCCATTCCTCCCAGAAGTCATCCCGGATGCGGGCCAGCCGTTCTTCCGTGAGCGGAGGAATCATCTCCTGCCGCAGCTCGTCCCGGATGAGCTCGCACGTCTCCCGGATCACGACGGACGTCGTGCTGGGCGGCACGCAGAAGAACGCCCCCGCGAACTTCATGTAGGACCCAGAAGCTAGGTAACTGGAAACGAAAACAAAAATCAAGCTGACGACAACGCAAACGCTGCGGGGGCCGTGCGAGGGGCGCATGCACTTGTACATGATACTCACTGCAGCGTCAGGGCCAGCCTCTCCCCCGGCGGCAGGTAGCCGAACCGGCGGGAGCGCTGGAGGGCGGGGGCCAGACGGGCCAGCAGCTCCCCGAACACCGCCGGCGTCGTACGGAAGTACCCGAAGAAGACCTCCGGGTCCTGCTCCAGCATGGTGCGCACGGTGGTGCGCCACGCGCCATGAACCATCCGGTTCCGCCAGGTCGGGCGCCGCCGCCAACGACGAGGCCGTCTCAGAGCGGCCCTCCGCCGGGCCCGGAACTGGACCAGCCGGATGAGCAAGAGCCGGCGCAGGCGGAGGTCGGCAGCTGCAAGTACAGGTGACGTTAGGCCGTGCACGGCAGCCATGTGGCGCACAAGAACGCGCGCCGGAAACACGCGGGGGCGAGACGCACTGGTACTACTCACTTCCGAGAAGATCAGGCACCTCCACGTTGCCATCCTCGAAGAAATACTTTCTCCGGAGCAACGAGTGGACCAGACCGAGGCGGACAAGTCGCCTGCTTGCCACCATGATAACGATCACGCTTGCAGAGGAGAACCAGCGCCGATGAAAGCGGATGACAGAGAGGCCGATTCGACGGTCCAGCCAGACCACGCGATAACACAACAGGGAAGGGGGTGAGTGAAAGGGGGGTCAGGGAAGGGGAGCACCGGGCACAACGTTGCCGGGTGTCGAAACCCTGGACGGATGGAGAAATTGCATTCGCGTAGAAAACACCCATACTCACCGGCCGTGCCTTTGTGCACCTTGTGGCGTGCAAATAAAATATTTGGGGGAACTTCCTATTTTTTTCCACACGTCGTGAATTGTATTGGTCGAAATAGTCGGTGCTTCCCCACACTACCGCAGTGGTGGTGCGGCCAGGAACAGCCCCCCCCCCCCCCCCCCCCGTTCCTGAACACTGCGACCCAGGGGGGGTGAACTTGGCCGGGCTGTAAGGCGGCGGTTTTGTTCTTGGTTTTGCTATTGTTGTGACGTCAGTGCTGCAAAGTCAGGGAAGCCAAAACTGCAACGCTGAGGTCTTTGTTGTCGCCCCGTTCTCCCCTCAAATTCTTCCAAAGTCGAAGAGGACGGTCAACAGATTTTATAATCGCGTACGGCTACTTCAAAGAGAATTCCCCCGACTTAAGATGGATAATTGGACGTATGCTTAGCTCAAAGTGTTCCATGACGGTAGGAAACTACGCGCGCAGATGTTTGTGCAACTTTCGTGTGTGTACGCCGCGAAGACGCCGTAAACAAATCGAAACGAAAGTAGTTTGTGGGTGAAGTCTGTTGGTGATTCGAAGTATATTTAAGTGCTCGCATCGAATACTCAACTGACCGTTAACTACCTCTTTAATAATTTTAAGATTGGGTGAAGCTGGAGCATGTCGTTGCAGTGGTACAGAAACTCTGTTTGGTCAGCATTGTTCAAAACAAATCTTTGTTAACCTGATTTTGTGTCCCCCCTGGTACTCCCATTTTGATTATCCAGTTTTGGTTGCTTTTTCGAATAGTGTGGGTATCTCAAATTACTGTGAACACCATCATAACCCCAAATTCTTAACATAAAGTGCTCAAGCAATGGGAAAACTGTTCTTTTTAAGAAGCACAACAAAAAAACACAAGCATTACGAGAAGGTAAGTTTGTTAATTCAATTACCATGTATGAACTATATACATACTATTTAGAAACTATATACATACTATTTAGAAACTATGTGCAAATTATTTACAAAACATGTACAAATTATTTACAAATATTTGATTCCAGAGAAATTCAATCTGTCACAGTCTTGCGACACAAACACCAGACCAAACAACTAATTTGTCTCTTTCACAGATGAGACACCCGCTGCAGCTTGGCGCTTCTGGTTGGCTGCACAGGCTGCCCTGCTTGGCTGGACTTCTTGGACTCTACGACCTTCCTGATCTTCTGTCGAAGAAAGTCTTGAAGTGCAGCCACACCAAGCTCCTTCAGAAGCTCCACCCTCTCTACGCCATGAAGATCGCAGAGCCTGAGTGCGTGTGCTTCAGGTAAGCTGAACACCAGCTTGTTCAGTCTCCTTAGCACGTTCGTCTCATGCAAGACGCGGTCCAACCTGGGCAGGGCTTTCTGGTAGATGGCCTTCATGGCACTTGCCACGCAGCCAGATGGAAGTGGCGCGCTTTCCTGCCCAGGTGGAGCCGCCATGGTGTGGTGGAGGTGAAGGGGGAATTCACTCTCCGATTCCAGGATGGACTTGCAGTCGGCGCACTTCAACTTGGCCCGAAACTTACTGACAATGGGGGCAGCAGCCTTGGAGCTGGCGGTGCTGCTCAACCACTGGGTAAGTTGGGTTGGCTCATTGTCCTCCCCCTGCAAGTCCAATTCATCATCTTCTTCTTCCTCCTCAACATCAGCCTCTTCTACCATTTCGGCGCTGTGTTGGGCATCACCCTCAGCCTCCGGCAGTGCCTTCAGAAGTTCTTCGTAGTCAAAGAGAAAAACTGCCTCGTCATCTCTGCAATTCTTCTTCTTCGACTTTGTTGTCAGACTCTTCACGAAAGACCGCAGGAAGGCTGAGGGAAGGTCAGCTGCTGAAGGGTTCATGCGATGCCCTCCATTGAACCGCAAGCCAGCAAAGTAATTTTCCTCCCCGTCTTGGTTGACATGGCCAAGAGGGAAGTAGGGCTGGAGTTCTAGCTGGGGGCACCCCGGGTAAGTAGGCAGTTGCACACAAAGATCATTGTACAGGATACTATAACCCACTGTTGTCATCCTCCAGTTTCTGACAACTTCCACCCGAGATGACCCCAGAAACTCCCAGCCAGCCATGTCGTCCAGCATCTTCCTCCAGAGCTCCAGGTGGGGGGAGTTGGCGCTGATGGCGATGCGCACCTCGCCAGGCTCCGGGTGTTCCACATACATGACGCCCTGGAACGACTGGAAGAAGGCGTTGATCTCCTCGCAGAATTTTCCAGTCGCCATGGCCTCCAGAGGAAGAGCACCGAGCACAGAGTAAGTCATTACTCCGGCCGCGACATCCGGGGACAACAGCTGCATCGCGAGGGGCACATTCATCTTGTCGAAGTTCGACGGGAAGATGTGCCTCCTCCCCACCTTCGGCGCCATCCGGGGCTCCATTTCCAGGTCCGCCAGCACGAACGCCCTGATGAACCTGATGTCGATCATGGTGCCGTCCGGCCGCAGGAGGAGGTACTGGAGGAGGGCGTTGCGGAGGGACTTGGTCAGGTGGGCGACGTCGCAGAGCGTGACAATCTTCCTGTTCTTCACGAAGTACCACGGCCTCTCATACGACGCTCCAAGCAGGTGGGTGGCCGCGAGGTTCTTCTGCATGGCGTCGTTGACCTGCGCCCTCAGGTCCAGACCAGCCTCCAGCAAGGCGGCGTTGGCCTCCATGAAGATGTCGGCGAAGTCCCGCGCAACCAGCTTCTTGTCGGTGAACCAGAACGCGACGGGAAGCTTCCAAGTCCCGTACACGCTCCGGACCATGACGACAAGGACCTCCTCCGCCAGCTTGGGCCGCCGTCCGAAAGTGCCCAGGTCGACGAAGCCTGCTACCACGCCGGTGGACCGCTGCAGTTCCAGGTACACCCGGAGCGACATCTCGTCGAAGATAGAGTAGCAGACCCTGTCCAGGGCGGGCATCAACTCCACCTTCTTCTTCAGCATGGCCATGATGTGTGGGTTAATGCCGGGCTTCAAGTTCAGCCTCGCGCGCGCGTCCCGCAGCGTCTTCCTCGTGGGCACGACGTTGGGGAGGGCAACGAAGGCCGCGGGGCCACGCTGGCGGACGGCGTCGAAGTCGGCCAGCTCTTCCTTCAGCCAGCGCCGCCCCTGGGGCTTTCTGGGGAAGTTGCGCACTTCGGCGTTCAGCCACTTGAAAAAGCGCGGACTCACTTTCCCTTCCAGAAAGCTGACCGCCTCCTCGGTCTTCTGGATCTGGAGGGCCTTCAACCGCCTCACCTCGTCGCACTTCTTCAGAAAGCACCTGCGCTGCTCCTGCGCCTCCTTCTTGGCCGCCCTAACGCACTCGAGAAGGTGGTCCACCAGTGGGGTCTTCTCTTTCTGGGGGATGCGAGGCACCTGCAGCAGCGCCTTCTCGCGGCTAAGACCCCTTCTAAACAGCCTCTTCTTTACAGGTGCCACTGGACGACGGGGAGTTGAGCAAGGAGGAGGAGCAGGAGGACCGGCGCTTTCCCAAGGAGCACTACTGGTAGAAGCGGCTGCAGCAGGACGGACACCTGGACAGAAAGGTAAAGCACGGTTAATTTGTGAGGAAAAAAGTAGAGATCCCCCCCCCCCCAATATTTTTTAAAATTGGGAGTAGGAAAATTAATTAAAAGTGAAAACTAGAGGAAAGGGTTTTAAAAACGCATACATAAAAATTCGAACTGTCAAAGATTGAATTTAGTGCAGTTGTAACACAAGTGAGGGGCGCATACTTTGTCCCCTAATTATTTCAAAAAAATAAGCAATATTAACATCACAAGTCAATAAATCACAATCCTGCTTACCTCCACAGGGTTCCAAGCAGTCCATGGCATCGTCTCCCAATGGTGGCAGCACTGCCATTACACCAGAGTCTGGAAGATAGAAATTCAAAATTTAGTGTCGGACAAAGGTACCTTTGTGTTAACATATTAAAATTTACGGACTAATATGAGAGTTAAATTCACTCTCGTGATCACTGGTTACTTGTTTTAAAGTAAGCATTTCATTGAAGGCCACATACCTGTTTCAGAAGTCTCCATGGCCACTGGACGAGAATAATCATGGTCTGACATGAGTGGAGGGAGGCTGTAATGGTGGTCCATTGCAGCAAAACCTGTGAAAGGTAAAAATTCTGGTTAGTTTCTCATTGAAAAAATTATGAGGTAGTGTTTGAACCCATGGCCAGCACTTTCAGCCAGGTGAACTTCTGGGTTCAAATGATGGCTCAAGGGACAGACACGTTCCCTCCCATCCCATATCTCACTCTGAACCTCATTAAAAATTAGTAATCGAGAATAGTCAAAGTATTAGGACAGAAAAGTAAAATGATTTGTGCTGTAACAACAGAGCTTGGTACTTTCTAGACTTAAAAGTAATTAGAAATATAGCACAGCTTTGTATAACTACTTATGGATTGTATTTAAAATATCAACTCATCACTTTTTCCAACAGCTCAATTATGCGTGGCAATTCTAAAAGAATACAAAACACACGACTTACCTCTACCCTGCTGGTGACTGGCGGGGTCGCCTTCAGCAGGAGGAGCGGTGGCGGGCACGACCACACCGGCCACGCGGCCTTCATGGCCTCCAGCAGGAGAGGCGACGACAGGCACGTGCGGAGCACCTGCCGTGTGGACTCGAGCAGGAGAGATGGTGGCGGCAGGAAGGGGCCCTGCACTTGCGCAAGGAGCACCAGCAGCAGCCACAGGAAGCCCTACAACCACAACAAAGAAAATGAGTGAATATGATCTCGTGGCTCTTAGTGCAAGGACTATAAAAAACACTGTCACTTACGCATGGTTGGTAAGGCATCGTGCCGTAATTTGGTGTTCTTGGTGTGCATGTTGTAGTGCTTATCGACAAAGTGCGATGAGCACACATAGTAATTTTGAAGCTGCTTTGCAGTGAGAGAATGCAGTTTGGGATTGCCACACAAACGCACCCATTCCTGACACCTGTGAGACAGTGAAACCTGATTCAGCTCTCAAAATAATGATCCATTGACGCCACTTAGAAATGACAGTGTTAACTACCGTTTCCCTGAATTAATTTACTCTCTCGTGTATGAAATGGGCACACAAGACTTACCTGTGGTCAGAGGGAATGCGATGGAAACGTTCACTGCAATTCATCCGCGTATTAGGGCAACTAATTACCGCACACTTGTGCCTACCCATGGCTAAATCAACCGGGCGGCCGCAGCCGCAGTCGTCCAAGAAACCAAGGCCCGAGGCCTCCTCTTTGTTACCGAAAACTAGACGAATCCGCGGTTGTTGCAGCCTCAGCACGTGGAATGGAATGAGACCGAGGCGATGGGGCAGTGTGATGATTTGGGTTCAAAACACCGGATGTGATGTCACTGCCGATAGGGGTAGAGGGCGCTTCCGACTGGGCTCTATTTTTTTGGCGCGATTTTAGATGCTATTGAGATGGAAACCTCGAACTGATAAACCTGTGCTGTGTGTGTCATTTTTCTGCATTTGTTGTACAACTGGTGGTGTGTTGAGTTTTATTTCAGCAGTGCCATTCATCTGTAAACCTCATTATCATTATTTTATTCACTATGTAGTAATTACTAATAAATTGGCAAAATCCTGGTACAAGAAGAATATTTTTTGATGTGTGTGAAAGATTGAGTGGAGTTTGGTGGATTTGTATTTTTGGTGATGTCTTTAAACACTGTCAACTCTTTTAATTTTTGTGGCAGTTGAAATCTGATGTAATTATGATTAAATGTCTGTAGTTATATATTTGTGTCTTTTATTTTGAAAATAATAGCTTTCCGCTTCGTTTACATCCCCAGCAATAATTTCAAACTAGCCACGAAGTTGCGGCAACTTGCGCGCAAGATTCAAACGGAGGGGCGGGGCGCGCGCTTCCTACCCCCCCCCCCCCTCCCTGCCCCGCCACCCCCCGCCGCTGCCAACGCAACGCTCGTTTTTGTGCTGCACGACATGCTTTCAATTGTGTGTATCGTGCCTGAATTCCACTCAACTTAGGTCTGCGCTTTCATTCAATGGCGCCGGTGTTCAAACAAATTAAAGTAGAGAGTGGAATCAAAATTTATTCCGAACGCGGGCGTTCGACTATTTTGCATTGTTGCTTTGGCCAGACTACCTTTGCAGCACTGACGTCACAGCCCCTGGCAACTATGCAGCCCGCGTATCTGCCAGTACCAGCCTTCTAGCTATGGCACTTCACCCCCGCTGCTGCGAACTCGGACCTATCTCTTTCTCTCGCCCGCCTACGGAGCACCCCACGAGTGCGACAGAGACAGATGCTATGGCAGAGAGTGCGATGGACCGGCGCCACCACCCTGCACCTGTTTCGAACGCCGCACCCGCTCCCCACGGACGCAGCCTTCCTGGTCCCATTTGTCACCACGCAAAGTCATTCTGTCAGTCAACTCTCGCAGCACCATGACCCTCGAGGTAGCTGACGAGGAGTGGGAGCGCGCTCTGATAGCGCAGGTGAGGAAGCGGCCAGCCCTGTGGCAGCCCAAGTGTCCTTCGTACAAGAACAAGGCCCGCAAGGAGCAGGCCTGGGCGGAGGTGGCAGGTCATCTGTACGACACACGTAAGTAGTGCCGCGGTGCGTGTCCGGTCGCCGAGCGTAGGCCTGTCCGAGCCCGGCATTGACTGTGTTACTGTTTTCTCTACAGCGCAAGCGTGCCGAGATGCATGGGGCCGGATCCGGACTAACTACCGGCAGTCCCGTCGCCGTCAAGTCCGCAGGAGCGGCATGGGTGCCGACGAGGTCGAGGACCAGCACAAGTACGCCGCGGACTTGTCCTTCCTCGCCGACGGGGACGGCGACGAGGTGCTGGAGAGCACGGGGGGCACACGGCAGGTCGACGACGACCAGTCGTCCACCATGTCAGCTGGGGTAAGTAGAATGCGGCCCGTCTCGGTGTGCCACACACCACCCACCCGGTTTGGGCTTCCCGGGAGTGCTCGTGAGCACGCGGTGCCTAAGGCGCGCTGTTATGTTTACAGTCAGAAGCTGATGCCCTGTTCCGGGCTGCGTCGCAGGACGTCCTGCTGGACGCGCCGGAGGGGCTGGTGGCGCCCGTCGTCCCCCCCCCTGGACCCGGAGCGGCTGGGCGAGATCGCCGTCGTCGGGGTGGCGCCGAAGCGACGCGCCGACGGCATCCTGGTGGTTGGCCAGCCAGGGCCATCCGGGGCCGCGCGGCCGCCGCCACCGCATCGGGCTGCTGTGCCTCAGCTCCGGCCTCGCATGATTGCGGTGCGGACGCCGGCCAGCCTCCGCTACGTGCGCGCGGTTCCCGTGCTTGCGGCGGGCCGCCCAGCCCAGGCCGTCGTCGGTCCGCGGCTGCCTGCCCCGCCTCCACCACCCGCAGCTGCTGCCGCTGCCCCGCCTCCACCACCCGCAGCTGCTGCCGCTGCCGCCCCGGCGCCGCCCGCAGCTGCTGCCGCTCCGGCGCCGCCCGCAGCTGCTGCCGCCCCGACGCCGCCCGCAGCTGCCGCTGGAGCTGCCGCCCCAGCGCCGCCCGCAGCTGCCGCTGGAGCTGCCGCTGGAGCTGCCGCCCCGGCCGTGGAGGCCCCGGCTGATTCACCACCACGAGACGACGCTGGCGACGTCGAGTGGGTGGACAGGGCGGCGTTCCGGCGGAGGATGGTGGAGCAGGGCTACGCGGAGCGGGACCGCCTGCGCGAGGAGCGTCGGCAGGGTGGCGGTGAGGCCCCCCCCCCCCCCCCCCCCCGCACTTCCGCCGGCACACCCTGGCGGCCCCCGTGCTGCTGCCCCAGCTCCTGCAGCGCGGGGTCGGGGCCCCCGGCGTCTTCCCGTCGTCGACGCGCCGGCGGCTGCTGCCGCTGTCCCTGTGGGTGGACGAGGCGGGAGGGCGGTGGTCAGGCGGGCCAACGACCGGCTGGAGGTCGCCGTCGAGGAGGCCTTCGTCGGCGAGCTCAACCGTCGTCCCCTGCAGCCGCAAGACCACAACGTCGGGTGGGCGCTCAACATCGCCGCCCGCCTCGGCAAGTACCCCGACGAGGTGGCCTTCGAGCTGCAGGACAGGATCGCTGCCCTCGTGCGTCGTGAGGGTCCCCGGCTGCTGCAGCGTTTCCGGAACGGCGAGGAGCCGTTTGCGGAGCCTGCGGCTGGCGCCCCGCAGCCGGAGGACGACGACGAGGAAGCCGTCGACGACCCGGTCTAGCCGTGAAGTGTCCTGTTGCTTTATTTTTTTTTTTGCGATTCTGTCGCTGGACTATTTTCGTGATTGTCACGATGCAGGCGAGCCTGCTGCTTTCTTTTTCTTTTTTTTTGCGATTCTGTCGCTGGACCATTATTCGTGATTGTCACGATGCAGGCGAGCCTGCTGCTTTCTTTTTTTTTTTTTTGCGATTCTGTCGCTGGACCATTATTCGTGATTGTCACAATGCAGGCGAGCCTGCTGCTTTCTTTTTCCTTTCCTTTTTTTTGCGATTCTATCGCTGTATAGTGTGGGATGTGATTTTTCTTGTTTTCGTGATTCTCACGATTGAGGCAAGCCCACATGCCTGTTGCTTTTTTTTCTCTTTATTTTTTGTGCGATTCTGTCGCTGCTTAAGTGTGGGATCACGTTTATCTTTTTAAATTGTGCGACCTAGTCGTGGCCCCAGCTCTGGGCTAGTTTTCAGTTTTTCCTTTTCTCCGTCACTTTTTGTTGGCTATGCCCCAGGCCAGTCTGATTAATTTTTCTTCTGTTTCATTGTGTCAATTTTAAGTTTCATGAATGGATATTCTTTTCGTTAATCTTGTTTTGTGGCTTTTGGTCATAAGTTTTGGCACAAGTTGATGCTAATGAAATGTTTCTTTCCCTTTTTTAATTGTGTGACTTTGTCGCTTGTTCAGCTTTGGTCTTCTGAAACACATGCATGTTAATTTTTGTGAATCAAATTAATTTGGAAATGGGTGCACTTGTCCTTCTCTACGAGTGACATTTTGTTTTATTTTGTAGTCAATTTTCATGCTTCCTTGGCTTAGGTACGAGTCACTTCTGTAATATTCTGTACGTTTCCAAGGAGTGGAGTAGCCTATGATTCGGATTGTATCTTGAGTCGGCTCCCTTGAAATGCTTTGTCTGTTAGTTAATTCAGGATTCAATTGTAAAAGTTATGAATTTGCTAGGGTGCCCTGTACTGTACATATGTTCACGTGCCTCTGAGGTGGTTACCAAGTGGGGATTCACAAGTGGTCTTAAATTTAATATCTGCCGGTTAGGTGAGGTCAGTACGGGCCATGCGCCTGTCGTGGCGGGGCGGATCAGTGACTCGAGTGTGTTACGTTCGGTTAGGTTAGTGGAGGTTTCGGTAGATTAGGCTCAGGTAGGTCAGGACTGGTTGAGCGTCATTAATAACGCAAGAATGATGTAAGATACGTTCGGAAGCCAGAACATGAGCGTGGTTGCGACCGTGCGGAGAGAGTGACGCCCGCAGGGCGTCCTACTGACTGATTAGCCCCGCAGGGTCGTAGTGGTCAGGTGACAGCCGCCGGCAGGCCAAGGTAGGCGTGCGCCAGGCGTGGAGTGGCGGAAGTGATTCGCGACGAGCGAAGCCTGTTACGCCACGACGCGGGCTGGCGTACGCCTACCTTGTGTAACAGCCGTTATTTGTTTTTCCTTAATTTTTAGGTAAGGAGAGTGATGTGCACGCCGAATGGGGAAGCGCTGGAAATATTTTGGTGCAACAGCGCCGGGAATCCCGTTTGAGATATTTACAGCGATTTCCACTTAATGTTCCCTGAAGGGGGCTGGGCCAGGGACATTCGTCAGGCCGCAGCCACAAACATGGATGATGTGGACGCCGACGTGGCCCGCAGACTCCCTGACGCTCTTGACCACTCGCTGGCAATGGAAAACCGGCGATATCGCCTGAACAACGCAGACGCAACCATCCAGCAAACGCTTGCGGTGCAGAGCGTTACCTTTACAGAAAAGCTTAAAGAACTGATTCCCAAGGCCAGTGACGTCTTCCCTCCTGAAAAGGATTTTGCGGTGCCTGTAAAAGAAGACATTAATGCTAAATGCCTGACATTCTTGAGGCTGACCTGGGAATCTACTTACTAGGTACCGGAGGTGTTTCTTGCTGAGCTGAAACAGAATTGGCTTAAACAAGCTGCCCAACAATTCATTCACAATTGCGCAAAAAGGATGGCGGCAAACAAAAAATTTGATCTTAGGTCTTTCAACTTGGACAGCAACAGCCTACCTTGTTTACTTTAACCTTCTTGGGGATCGATATTCGACATTTCAGTGACAATACTGGCAGGCCACGGGCCACCTCCGCGAATCAGATGAAAATTCGCCGCACACGACTGTCGTCAACGGTGCGCTTCGTATTTTAGGGACACCCCCTCCCTTTTACACACTTGTTTCGTACGCGGGGGATGAAGGGTGTTTCAGTGTAACAATTGGTCTGCGCGTTACATAAAATTTGAACGTGTGGTACAAATAGGTAAGGTATGCTGAAGCTCCCTCCCCCCTCGACACCACCACAAGTCGTGTCCCCTTCCTACATCTCCCCTTGGCCTTTACTGTTGTCTGGATTATTCTCCACCCTGCACCAAAACTTGATATTGACAACTATCACACTTCTACTTTACAAAAACCGGGTGGGCATGCAAAACTTGATGTCCATACCACTGTGGAAGTGTTTACATTATGATTTACAACAGGTTTCATCAAGAGAAAAAAGGGTAATTAGCTGAGCGATAGCGAAGCCCTTACCCGACTAGGTCAAAAATGTTTTGTCTGTTTGTCCGCGCGATTTCTCGAGAACGGTTTGACGTAGAAAGCTCAAATTTGGGCCACATCTTTCTTACATCGTACCAGAGTCAGAGGCACCGCAGCTCAAGCGGTTTCTAAGATAATTTTTTCAAGTGGTCTAAAATTTAAAATCGGCCGGTTGGGTGAGGTCAGTAGGCGCCATGCGCCTGTCAGGAAGGGGCGGATCAGTGACTCGAGTGGGTTACGCTCGGTTGGGTTACGTTAGTGGGGGCCTGGGTAGGTTAGGCTCGGGTATGTATGGGTTAGTTAGGAATGGTTGAATGGCATTGATAACGAAAGGGTGATGCAAGATACGCTCGGAAGTGAGAACATGAGCGTGGTTGCGACCGCGCGGAAAGAGTGACGCCCGCAGGGCGTACTACCGACTGGCCCCACAGGGTCCTACTCGTCAGGTGACAGCCGCCGGCAGGCCAAGGTAGGCGTGCGCCAGGCGTGGAATGGCGGAAGGGTGATTCTCGAAGAGCGAGGCCTGTTACTACACGACGCGGTCTGGCGTACGCCTACGTTGTTTTAAGATACAGTTTTCTACTTTCACCAGTAACGGTACTTCAAACACTCAGTCGGCTGGGTGCGCTGAGTGCTAACAGTACAGTACACTGTAAAAAATTCATTCGTTTAAAAACGAAGATTGTTTGATTAATTGGGAACTGAAGACCTTCGTTTTTAAACGAATATTTTTACGAAGCGTTCTTCGTTTTTTAACGAAAAATATAATGAATTTGCAGGTCCCTTCCATAATTCAGAGGGCAAATAGCCTTCATTTTAGAGGATAACGCTGCTATATGTTTTCTTCATTTCATTCCGTCTGTGAGGAAGTCAATTTAGCTTATCACACATGTCTGATGACTAGATATCGTACTTAAGAAAATATCGTTATTTTACGAAGTTTTCGTGATTAATTTAGTTTTTTCAAAAAGTCGATTAAAAGCGACAATCCCTTACAGTGTAAGAATTGTTTTCCTATAGCTATGGGTTATGGCATATAGCACAACAGGAATGGTGCAAATAAGAAAGATTATAAAGGTTATGAAAAAGGCCAAAATGTAAATACTATTACTGTTTCAACAAAAGCCAGGACACACACAGAGGGACATAACCTCTGTATCTTGTTCGTAAACAACTGCATCATCTACCTATGGAACCATAACACAGCGCTCCAGTAAAAGCCCCCGGATACAAAATTGGTTTTCAAAAAGAAATGCGCACATGAAGACGGTCAATCGACCACTACTTTTTGATAAATTTTATTTCGTTTCGTAAAAAATTACGTCGTGGAGCGGGGGGACGGCGTAAACACGATCTGTTTTGCAGCCGACGTACTACTTGTCAGTTATTTTTCAGCGAAGCACACCGCAGCCGCAATTACGGGAAAACTTGCATTGAATATCCAAATACCAGGGCAAAAGATATCGTAGCAATGCTGAACCATCACACTAACGAACAGCGCCTGACGGACGGACGGCTGCCTCCGTGACGTCACTGAGCTCAGGCAGTGTGCCAACCGTACGCTTTGAAATGTCCTTCCTCCGCTACTAATACGAAATATTTCGAACGTATTTAATCGAAAAAATGGCTCGTTGTTTTGTGAGTTGATTATTACTGAATCAAAATCTAAAAGCTGGGCTAAAGCTGTTGCGTGATGTCTCTGAAAAGACCGTGAGACACAAACATACCCACGGCCTAAGCTGTCGCGGGGCCCGTTTTGAAAACGTAAGCTCGCTTCGCTCGCTAACGACTAGTACGTGAATCAGGCGGGCGGCGGTGCCGGGAACTATTACGCAGGCGCCCCGTATCAGTAAGGCTATGGCATCGGCTCGTGGCTCCGCGGACGAGCAAGAAGTCGGCGACGAAAAAATTCGTGGCCACGAATTCAGCTTTTACCGGATCGACTACACCCATGGCTAGAAAGTAAGGGCGACGCAAAAGCTATTGAAACGCCGCCAAAAAATGTTCACTAGTGTAAGGTTGTGACAAAAATTCTCGAAATCGTTTCAACAACTCAAATACGCTCTTAGACTTTTCTGAAGATGTCAAACAACCAACAACACGCCCTAGGCAGAGACAAAAATTCGCGGACCCTCGAAAGACTGCCAAAATTAAGAGACCCTTTTAAAAGTGTGACAAAAATTCAAAGACCCTCTTAACAGGGTGTCAAAAATTCCTACACCCTTCTATCGGTGTGAAAAAAATTCAATGAGCCTTTTAACAGTGTGACGAAAATTCCATGACCCTCTTAACAGTGTGACAAATTCAAAGACCCATTTGACAGTGTGCCAAAAATTCACAGACCCATTCAACAGCGTGACAAAAATTCAAAGACCCTGTAAACAGTGTGACAAAAACTCAAGGACCCTTTTAACAGTGTGACAAAAATTCAAGGACCCCCTTTTAACAGTGTGACGAAAATTTTAAGACCCTCTTAACAGTGTGACAAAAATTCCAAGACCCTCTTAACAGTGTGACAAAAATTCAAAGACCCGTTAAACAGTGTGACAACAATTCAAGGACCCGCTTAACAGTGTGACAAATATTCAAGGACCCACATAACAGTGTGACAAAAATTCAATGACCCTCTTAACAGTGTGAAAAAAATTCAACGACCCTCTAAACAGTGTGACAAAAATTCAATGACCCTCTAAACAGTGTGACAAAAATTCAAGGACCCTTTTTACAGTGTGACGAAAATTCCAAGACCCGGTAAACAGTGTGACAAAAACTCAATAACCCTCTTAACAGTGTGACAAAAATCAAAGACCCTTCAAACAGTGTGACAAAAATACAATGAACATCCCACTCAAACCGGTGTATTTTTGTCACACTGTTGCAAGGGTCGTTGAATATTTTTCACCCTGTTAAAAGGGTCTCTAAATTTTGTCACACTGTTATAATGGTTATTGAATTTTAGTCACACGGTTAGAAGTGTCGTTGATTTTTAGTCACACTGTCAAGAGAATCGCTGAATTTTTGTCACACTGTCTAGAGGGTCTTTGAATATTTGTCACACTGTTAAGAGGGTCATTGAATTTTTGTCACACTGTCTAGAGGGTCGCCGAATTTTTGTCACACTGTTTAGAGGGTCTTTGAATTTTTGTCACATTGTTTAGAGGGTCTCTGACTTTCTGTAACGCTGTTAACTGCGGTTATTGAATTTTTATCACACTGTTTAGAGGGTCTTTCTTCAAACTGAATAGAGGGTCTTTGAAATTTTGTCACACAGTTAAAAGGGTCGTTGAATTTGTCATACTGTTGCAAGGGTCTTTGAATTTTTGTCACACTGTTAAGAGAGTCTCTGAATTTTTGTCACACTGTTAGGAGGGTCTCTCAATTGTCACACCGTTATAGGGTCATTGAATTTTTGTCACACTGTTATAAGGGTTTTTGATGTTTCGTCACACTGTTGCAAGGGTCACTGAATTTTTGTCACACTGTTGGAACGGTCTTTGAATTTTTGTCACACTGTTAAGAGGGTCATTGAATTTTTGTCACACTGTTAAGAGGGTCATTGAATTTTTGTCACACTGTTAAGAGGGTCATTGAATTTTTGTCACAATGTTAAGAGGGTCGCTGAATTTTTGTCACACTGTTAAGGGGGTCTTTGAATTTTTGTCACACAGTTGAATGGGTCTTTGAATTTTTGTCACACCGTTAAGTGGGTCCTTGAATATTTGTCACACTGTTGAAAGGCTCTTTTAATTTTGGCACACTATTTTAAGGGTCCGCAAATTTTTGTTACTGTGCCTGGGGCTCGTTGTTGGATGTTTGACATTTTCAGAAAAGTTTAAGAGCGTATTTGGGTTGTGGAAACGACTTCGGGAAGTTTTGTCACAAACCTTACACTAGTGAACATATGTTGGCGGCGTTTCAATAGCTTTTGCGTCGCCCTTACTTTCTAGCCATGGGTATAGTCGATCCGGCAAAAGCTGAATTCGTGGCCACGAATCTTTTCGTGGCCGGCTTCTTGCTCGTGCTCCGCGGTCAATTCCGCTCGGCTTTACCGCTGTTCCGGAGCGGCGCGGCTGCTGTTGGGCGGGAGGCACGCGCCGGAGGCGCGATCCTCAACGACGTTGCGGCTGGTCAAAATCTAAACGATAGCATGGATAAACAGATGCATAAGATGATAAATAAGTTAATGCAAAAGGCAGAGGCCACTATGAAGGGGTCTGGGCCTACAAAAAGGGGTAGGCCACGCTAAGCGAATCGTTCTACCGCAATTTACAAAGAAAAACAAAATGTACACCACAGCCTCGTCTCGTCCGTACAAGTTTTTGGACTCGCATGTGCATCTTATCAGTAACCACTCGGCGCTCGAGTCCATCTTTCGACTGCTATCAGTGTGATGACGGCCTTCGTCGTGCTGATAGGGTCTGCTCCGCACCGACCTGCAGCTGACACTGCAGCCTTCCGCAGCGGCAGCACCTGACCCAGGCCACCGTCATGACCGAAGGTGCAGCCTCGGCGCCCGCTGGCCCGCTGCCTGCCCGGCAGCCTCCGGGGTACACCCCAGAGGGCCAGTTCCAGCATTCCTGGACCCCCCACGACACGCCCCCACAGCCGTGGCGGCCTGCGGAGCCGCCGCCGGACTACGACAGCGTGGTGCGGGAGGACCACCCTGCGGCCGCCGGGCCGGTCATCATAACTATCGACGGCTCGCCAGCAGAGCGCGCCGAGCAAGGTGAGAGCGGAGCCGTCGGATGTCGCCTGCGTCCGTTTGCTCGTGTCGCGGCGAATAGGGGTTGTCCACATATTACGTCATCACGTTTTGGCGATTTTCGACTCCCCCCCCCCCCCATGTCAACAGATTATGTAATCAGCCGACTTTGCAAAAAATGTGAAGAATCGTGAACCCACCGTTCGTGTAAGAAGAAACGACTAATGTAATTCGGCCGCGTTAATGAGCCACCACCACGCGTTAACCGAATTGAGCTAGTCTCCACCTGTATCGACGGGCTTGCTGTGCCGTGCTCTGCCGTTCCCTGCCGTCTCAACACAGCGGCCTGCGGCTTGCCGGCGCTTCCAGGAAACGAGCCCGGGCGCAGCGCCGACGAGCGCGTAGAATAGTATTTAATGCTCATTGCGCAAGCGGGGTAGCTTCGCCCCGGCACTGCGGCAGTTGTAGTTAGGCTACAAAATGCGATGGGAGGACTGCACTTGTTTACGTTATGAGAGAGACGACACCCCTGCTCCCCCCTCCGTAATCAAACGTAATCATAGTTCGCCCCCCCCCCCCCTCGCCCCTACGTGATTACGTAATATGTGGACGACCCCATCCCTGCCTGCCTAGGGAATACCGCGGGCACATAGTTCACTGCAAGGGGCAGGGTAGCCCACAGATGATATTTCCTGTTCCTATTTTTATTACTTCTCGTGTCCGTGTCGGTAAGCTTGAATCCTCAAATGGAACATTCATTGCAGCTGCGGCCAGCGCCCGGACCGCTGCTCTATTACTTGCAACGAGGCGAGCCATCGCCGAAGCCGAGGAAGAAAGAAAGAAAAAGAAAGCAGGTGCAGTAAACTTATGTCTCTGTGTTTCTTTTAACGAGCTGCCTAGAGCGTTTCGTCTTGTTTCGGTACCGGGACATTGGGCTATTCTGTTACTCGGTAAAAGTCGGTCCTGAACAAACCAGGACTAAATCGGGCCCGGACGCCATGTTCCAGGACCGTCCTGGAAACGGGCCGCCTTGGCCACCCGCGCCTGCTGGTCCTGCGAGAATGGTCCCCCCCCCCTCCCCCCAAGTCCTGGGAGTTTGGTCACCGGTTTCCCCAGTATCCAGGACGGTCCTGGATCGGCGTACGGGCCCGATTTGGGCCTGGTTGTGGACCGACTTTTGCCGTTCTTTGAACCGTTACCAAGGGAGGTTGAGAATTTTCACACTGCAAACAGTCTTAGTAGTCCTTCACTTCTTCCGGGTTGCATGCAGTGAAATGCACTATTGAAACGATATTTATTGCCATTTAAATATAAATGTAACACTCGTACCAGAAGCATTGCCGCCATGTAATTTCGCGATCCGAAATTCGCCTGATCTTCCCTGTGGATCATGGCGTTGCTTCTAATCGTCGGACAAAATTAAATCATGGTGTATGGACTGCGGCTTATCCGGACGTGGTTTTACTGTCGCAGCTCGGCGGTGCTATGCCTTTCTTGCCTCTACAATCGCGACCATCATCATCTTATGCATCAGTAAGTTATTTGCGCATCGTGCGTTTTCGCTGACAATCGGAAACGTACTAAACAGGAATCGAGAACGTCCATCCCCCGTCGTATCACCACGAACCAAAATTCGAGGCACTAAGATTTTCTCCTGGATTTGGCAGGAGTCACATATCAAGTAATTTTACAAAACTAAAACTACACCAACGAACGGTATTGCAATGTTTCGAAGACTTTTAGGACGTACTTTCCAACCAAAATCTATTGTTATGAAGTAATTTGGGGTGGTCCATTATGCCTGAACATGTTGTTCTGGATTTTTCCATATCTTTGTTTCGGTTCACTGGTGTGATTAACTTCACAATATGGCAACTTTGCTGAATGTAATTTCTTTTTCAAAATATTCTTTGGTTTGGATCTATATATGAGACTTGAATTTTGTGTCATTTGACGTGAAACGACCCAAAAGCTAACGACGCTTCCCATTTGCTTTCAGAATTTTCTATTCGTACTTGAGGCATGGCAAGTGGATTGGTTATGAGTTGAGTCTCAAAAATCGCGGTGTTGAAGATCTCGACGCTTCAGTAGTGCAACAGTACCAGAGGCAGTTTTCGGACCGACAAACATTTTCCAAGGCTGCCTCTGCCACACACCGTCATGGCGAGTTAACAGCAATATTTTAAAGACGACGCATCAAACAACTACTAGAAACAGTATTTGTCTACCACTGTGTTGACACCGACTATGAACAACTGATACGTGGTTCAATACTAGACAACTAGAACTACAAATCGTGTCAGAAAACCATAGAATTCAGTTGTAACTTATTTCACGAAATACCTAGCCTGACCTCCGGTATCTGTTGGCGAGAGCGAGTAGCGAGTAGCTGCAGTCTGCCCGACCTCTGCCTCAGCAGAGTAGCGATCTTGGGAGCCCTCGTCTGCCAGGCGCAAGGCGTCGCCAAGTTGCAGCTTCCTTATCGAAGGAACCACCTTGTGCTTTCAAACACCCTAGCAGAGTATGAACACATCGGGAAAGTGTAAATGTTTTCAGTTTTTAGTGCGATATGACGAATTTTCCGTCACTTGTAAAATGGCAATGTAATGAGACAGAATATTGTCAAAAGAATACACGCTTGCATTAACTACACCCAGAAAAATTGGTTCTTGTCAGAAGAGAATTTGCATTGGTTTAAGACGAGAGTGCTTTCGACTGCAGCAAGAGCAATACGTGCTTGGTTTAAGAGCATCTGCTTGAAATCAATGGATTTCAGCTTTGACATTTTGGCCGATTGAACTTGGTAAGTGGCATTGACACCCATATTCTGAAATAAGGAATTCTGCTCTTGCTGAGGTCAAGAGCACACTAAATTCCAATCTAGCTCAAAATAGTGTTAGGTCAAGACGAAGTTGTGGACGGGGAATGCCACACTGCCCCGCCTCTTTTCCCTTTGAACATGGCACTCTTCCCGGATGCTTATTGCAGATATTGGGGTACTGGGGGAGGGGGGGGGGATTTTCTCCGAGGGGTTCGAATTTAAGGACCAAATCTTGATATAACAATTACATGGACTCAGCCACGTTAGTGTAATGTGGGTGTGGAAATGAGTTTAAGTCAGGTCTCCGCAGACACTCTAGAGAATGCTCTTGGTGTAGTTGAAATAAGCAACCCACTTAAAAAACTGTCCAAATTTCCTTTGTATTTGAAATGTTACCATAAACCATAAAACCCTAGTGAGTCTCCATAATTCTCAGTGTATTTTGGATGCAAGGGGGAGTTATTTGAACATATTGTAGAGATAGACAGCCGGTGAACAAACTAGACTTTTTAATGGCGCACACACAGAACAGAACCGACAGAGCAGAATCGAGGGGCCGAACAACCAAGCGCGCATCAACAACAGTCCCGTTGCCACGGGACCCCCGGTCAGTCGGCGCGCACGCGCACCGCGCTGACAATCTTGCCAACTGTGGCATACAGGAATTCCCTACATTATCCCCCTCTCACGAAGAACAGTGAACAATGTCAAACAAGATGAACAACATTAACAACATCCTCGAGTCTACTTTTACTTCGCACGGAGAAAAACGTTCCCTCGAATCAAGTCTAAAATAGACTTGAAGACAGCCAAGGTCAAATTAGACTTGAGTCAAAACCTTGAAAAACCTTGATTCAAAGTCAAATTTTCTTTGAATCAAGGATTTCGTACCTTCAATCAAGAAGTCATTTTTCTGGGTGTACCACAGCTAGAATTGACAATACAATGGTGACTAGAAATTTCATTCCAGACACAACTCTTAAACACCAGTGAGAATAACATTATTAGTATTTACGTCCTCTCTGTAGTTGTCAACAGTCCGTAAGAGGGAACGATACACCCAGCCGCGAAGCCCTGTCGGCCGCTCCGCGCGGCGCTCGGAGTGGTGTTTCTGTGTCTCTTCACAACAGCGCCAGTCGTTTCGTATGGGAGAAAACGATCTGAAAATTTGTGACCGAGTAGATGAAGCTCCATTCTATCCACTACTAATTTTCTTCCACCTGGGAAATTCCCGTTTTCCGGAAAACTCGTCCAAGCTCGGTACAAGTCGCCACCGCGCGGCCTAAACAGGTGTGTCCGGGCCGCGCAAAGAAGCTCTGCGCCGAGCTGACCCTACCAAATGGTCGTGACACATAAGCAGCAGCGAGGGCTAGCAAACTTTTAGTCGGCTCCTGGCCGACGCCCGCGGCGGAGATACTCTTTGCTGCGGTCCCCCCAAACCTCCCCCATACTGGATCCACCGAGATGGTTAGAGTGTTCATTAAGTAGGATGCGAGGGGGACCAAGCGAGGTAGTCACTTGCCGGCCTATGGCCCTACTCCCATGCCCGACTGTTAGGTAGCGCACAGAGTAGCATGGCAGCACGCCGAACGAGAAGTCTCAGGTTCGAACCTTGATGAGATGTTTGATTTTGTTTAGTATTATCAACAACGTACGCAGATCCGCTCAACTTGAATTAAGAAAATTTGCGATTCGATCGCAGGGTCGCAGCAAGTGCGACCCACAGCGCTAGTGGTCCGGGAGGGTAACCCCCGCCATGTCCGCATCCACAGCAATGTCGGTAAACGGGATGGGCTCGCAGTCGCAGTCTTCATCCTCATCGGCATCGGAGGAGAAATCGTCCCCATCACCATTGCCATTCCCGACCTCAACGCCGTGCTGACGTTCTGTATCATCAGCTGAAACACAAAAAATGTTAGGACACGCACAACCGTCGTAAGTCGCACGACGATCCCCGTGCAAGGCGCCCTGCACGACGGACGCAAGGTCGAAGTAAGCATTCCCGCGTGTCCCGGCTCGCGCCCTGGTCGTCGCCCACGCGCACGCCCCGCTTTACGTCGCCACCGTCTGCCCCACGGCCGGCAAGACTTTTAAAACTCGCTGCTTTCGGCAAGGAAAGATTTTATTACCCAAGTTCTGTTTTCGAGCCATAATCGAAATGCCTATTTTTAACTTATCCCCATACACTCTGAATGCCTTTTTGAAGTTGGAGGCACTGTCGGTTGTACAACGGGTGATTTTGGATGTCGGGATTTCGTGGATAGTCTCGGTCACTTTGTAAATTTCCTCGCCTAATAACTCATTGGTATGATGTCCTTTCAGCTGGCGCAAGGCGAGAGCGACGGATTCGCGCTCCATAGTGTCAGGGTCGAGCCACGTCCCCGTCATCCCTAGAAAGGACCGACGATGCTTCGTCCAAGCATCAGCGAAGACGGCCACATATCTAACAGTTTTCAGTTTCTTGGTGACGGACGCGCGCCATGGCCTCAGAGCGCGCCCGTAGTCGTTTTAAAAGGCTGCGGCGGTTTCCAACTTTCCTGTTAGAAGGACAGCCCAGCAGGACTGCCTCCTTAAATTCTTCAGAATCCACAATGGAGTACGGCAGAGCATGCTTTACTACCAACTTGTCGGTTACTCTGTCGACGTCGGCTTAAGTAACGCGCTTTTTGAAGAAATTTCCTCTGTCGGGCTCTGCTTCCGACGAGGACTTTCTTTTCTTTGCTTGCCCTGAAGTTGAAGCGGTCGACTTCAGGCCCTCGAGACGCACCTTCGTCCACTTGTGCGTACGCTGTGAAATAAAAACAAATAGGTTCAATCACAAAGCGAGTAGAGTATTCCGCCGGATCCTAGAACGGGAGTAGGAAGAAGACATGAAATACTATTAAAAGATGGGACTTTCCGTTTCCGGCTACCAAGACCCCCCCCCCCCCCCCCCAACCTTTAAGTACTTTCTGCCTTCTTTCCTACTTCCGTTATGGGTGCAGCATACTGCCCTAATAGTTCGCTGCGCCAACTAATTTTCCCGTGCACCGAAAGAGCGGCAGTACAAACAGTAAAGTTTACGAGCATTGAGACGTAAACCCGAAAATGCAGAACAGAAATATCTTTAAAACCGGGAACGCCTCTAGCGCAGAACGGATAAGCTACCACTGCCAACGCCAGCCTAGCCGACGCAGCTCTAATTTAAATGGTACAGGTCGGAACTTATCTCTAGATGCAGCTTGAGATTTGTGGACGTGCTGATGGCAGAACACGATCTTTTTCTTCGATAGGCACAACTTGCACCTAGCCTCGAAGTTCCCGCGTTCCTTAGCACGCACATACTCAAGATGCTCGTTAAAAGCGGACCACGGCATATTCTTGCTGCCCCCTTCCCCTTCTTCCATCTCCACAGTTTCCACGTCGGATTCGGGGTCCTCCATGTTCGTTCAATCACTACACTAATCGCCACTTTAGCAACTGCTTAGGTGAGCCACTTATATTGGCGACGCACGCGAACTGCGAACCGAACGACTCGTCTCGGCCCCGCCAGCGTCCAGGCAGCAAGCCAGCGAGCCAACAA
>CM049599.1:13569308-13618389 GCA_026979955.1 Megalurothrips usitatus | reverse complement strand
GAGGTGTACAAACTCTGTGTTTAAATTGTTTTTTTTTTTTAATTTTATTTATTTGCCATATTTGATATTGATATTTGATAAATTTTGTGTACTCGATAGATTTGATTTCATTTATTTCATTCAATAAAAACGACCTTGTGGTAGGTTAGGAAGTACTTAAATTGGTTTTCACTGCATCCACGACCAGTTTTGCTAACAGCAATTTCGAAGAAACATTGACATTTTCTTCGATTTTTCGCACATTACATACTTACTTTTTGTACAAGTGCTGGAATGTTCCGTGACGTAAAACCAACAGGTCCCGTCCACAAGTGCGGCGAGCGCGAGAGAGCGTTGGCGAGGGCGGGACAATCGACACAAATTGACTCACACTGCAGGTTCCGACAGGTTCCGATAAGGCAAAACTAAAAACAAAATTCAAGCAAGGGCGCGTTGGCGGCAGTCCACAAGCAGAGCTACCACCCTAATAACTGTGCCAGAGGGAAATTTCTCTCAATATTATAGTCCGTTGCCGACCGTTCGTTCGGGCAGACGTGTGTGCGCAGACTTATCGTTGAAAGAGGAAGCTCAAATTTGGAGGGAAGACTTTTTTTGTGGAGTAAACAAACGTACGGCGGTCGCAATTTGTAAATTTCGTCGCGTTTCTGATTCATGAGAATTGTTAGATTTGTTAGGTTAGGGTTGGCCGCTGGGTGTGGTGCGCCTGCAAGACGCACTCCGCGCGAGTCGGGACGGGCTGAGGTTAGCGATTTTAATCGTTACAGAAATATGTGCCACCGGACACATCTCTAGTGACTCAAGGCGGGGGCCGGAGGCCCGTGCAATCGCCGCCGGCAGGCCAAGCTGCGGAGCGGAACCGGCACCGAGGTTCAACGGAGGGACGGGCCAGCTTGTTATTGATACGTTTGGTTTTTCTGTGCAGTGAATCATTCAGCAGATCCCCAGTAGAAGCCGCACCGCAACCTCCAAAATCCTGCGGACGGCCGGTTATCCCTGTTGGAACCATTTGCCCCGTGGGATGCCTCGTTCGGTTTCGTGGCTAGCTGGGACTGCCGCAACTTTGTTCGCACCATATATATTTCATTGTACGGTGACTTCACTTCTGCAAGTGCTAACACCGAGTTGTGCCCGGCAAATGCTTTGTGTTACTAGATGTGTCACTAGTTGCTTCCACGAAGCGGCTAACACAAGAGTTTCTAACACTATCCCTGACCAGTGCTAGTTTCTCTTACGTTATCTGCTTCCCTTGGAATTCTTATCTTTCTTTTTCCGAGACTGCGTATTAATATCAATATTTCAGTTCTTACCTGTTCCAGTTGACTACGGGGATTGCCATGTCCAACTCCTGTGGCAGTGCATGTGGCAGGGAGGGATAAACTGTCGCGTTTTCGTACTAGATGAAGAGTGTTGCTTGCCGGTTTTGTACATTCGTCCTAGATATTTCAGACTTAAAAGGCAGTCTGCAACGCCTGTCTTTTTTGTCTGAAAGGGTCGTAGTGCATGCAGTTCGTTCAGCCCTTTAGGAGGGGATGGTAGCTGGCTGTTCGGCGTGTGACAAGTTGTGTAACTCCTGCGATGTTTCCTCCGCAGATTTTCCTCGTTCCTGTCCGGAAGTGGAGGCCTCTGCAGGTGAGCCTTGTCTGTTCGGGGAAATGTTTGTCCCCCCCCCCCCTCCTCAGTATTTCTGAAATAGCTTCATCCTATCACTCGGAATGTGTGGGGCACCGACTGATGCACCACATCGTAGTGTTTAGCCTTAAGGATGGGCATTTTGCCGTAGCTATAAATCGTGAAGTTAGATTGCTTGCTCTTGGGAGTGCAATTTTGAAAATCAAAATTACTCGCTTTCGGAAGAGCGAGGTTTTTGTTTCTTAGCCTTAGTTTAATATCGGAGCGCACTCGCCATATGGCCCAGTTCGAGCGACCTTGCTTACTCAATTTGGGCGAGGTTTCAGAATGCTCACTATTTGATCCGTTAAGCGGAAGGGGACAACCCAACACGTACCAAAATTGAGATTCCAACCGGAAAACGTTTTTGATTTTCAAATTCTTAGTTTCTTGTTTTTTTTTTTGCTGAAATTTGGTCAGTGTTACGAGATACAGCGTTTGGGAAATTGGTACACGCACATTTCCCTTATCTTTAGAAATTCTGCAAATAATGAGAAGATACATCTCGAGTTTACTTCTCTTTCCGCGTTTTGTATCTTAGCACAATAAGTGCAGTGTACGTAGATACTTTCTAAATACGACGGACAACTTTAATTGTAAATCTACTGCCCATGTTTAAACACTGCGTATGCCGGCAAATTATTCTCTTCGTAAGCTGCAAGCCAATAGCTGGCAGTACTTCGTTAGGACGTTTTGTAATACTGGAGTTTGCTGCGCAAGCATTGGAAAGTGAATCACTAAGTTTTAGCTGTCGGAGAAAGCACCGTCTTTTGTTTGGAGCTCCTTGCTTAATGCTAGCAATCGATCTGTTTTAAATTTCCTGTTTGTAGTGTTTGATGCTGAAGTACTCATAACGGTCGCATCAACCATTTCAAAGCGCTTACTTTTTTAAATTTGTGACGCCCATGTATTTGGAACAATTTATCTTTCATTCGGAAAGGGTCAATTCATCTTTTTGATCAATATATGACCTAATTCCTCATTTTCATTTCTTTTGTATATCCGTATAGTGGATCTGACGCTTCGGACGCTAGCAGATGGCCGCCTCAACGCCCCGAAGCAAGTCATCGCCGTCGCAGCATTTGCGAAGGAGGCTATCCGGAACCAACTGCTCCTGGCTGTCCCAGGTAACCGACGTTACAGTAACTGTGGCGACTTAAAGGGACTTGGAACGTGAAAGTGTGGACTCATGCAGGGTAACCCCAAGGGCCCCCAAACCCAAGGAAATATTTTTTAAAACGTCTTTAAAAAATTTCCTGGCCTTGACTAATACTCAGTTTCTTATGCGTTTGGTGATCTTCTGAATACCAAGATTTAACCCTATCCACAGCAAGGGTGTCGGGCTCGATTGGTCTAATGATAGTTCACATAAAACATTTTTAAATTAATTCCGTACATTTTTTAATGTTTTGGAAATAATTTTCCCGAGTTGGCCGAAATTGTTAGGATTATTTGAAACCACTAGGTTAGGTTAGTTGGGGTTGGGTTAGGTTAGGTCGCATTATCGTTACCTAACCTAACCTAATCGGGCGAAAAAATTCGAGTAATTATATTTTAAGTTAAATAAATATATTTTTTAATAATTCTGAAAATTTCGGCCAACTCAGGAAAATTACTTCCAAAATATTTTATAATGTACGGAATTAATCTTAAAATATTTCAGGTGAACCATCATTGGACCACAATCGGGAACATCCTAAAACAACCCCCTTCTAAAACACCCCTCTGTTGGGGATGGCTCGATTGGTCTACTGATTGTTCACCTAAAATATTTTTAAATTAATTCCGTACATTTTAAAATGTTTTGGAAATAATTTTCCCGAGTTAGCCGAAATTTTCAGAATTCTTTGAAACCACTAGGTTAGTTTAGTTGGGGTTAGGTTAGGTGGCATTTGTAAAATATTCAAACCCTTTTTTAAATGCGTAAAATATTTTTTTTATTATATAAAAATTGCGTTTTATTTTTTAAATAATTAAATAAATTTTAAGAAATGGAAAATTAAGTACAACACAGAAATGGCAACATAAAATATTTTAGTCTACAGGGGGGTGTTTTAAAGGGGGGTGTTCTAGTATCGACTCGACCTATCGAACCCACCCCGAATTATGGAAGGGACCTGCAAATTTATCATGTTTTTCGTCGAAAAACAGAGGACGCTTCGTAAAAATATTCGTTTAAAAACAAAGGTTCCCAATTAATCAAACAATCATCGTTTTTAAGCGACTGAATTTTTTACAGTAAATGTTTGTTTCTTTCTGTTTTTTTCTTTCTGTTTTTTTCTTTCTGTTTTTTTCTTGCTGTTTTTTTCTTTATCAAAAATGGCTGTTTTGCCAAATCTCGCAGAGACTTTTTATGAAAAATATTTTCTTTGATTTGGGGTCACCCTGGGTGAGATTTTAGACCTCCTAGGCAAATCTGAGACTTCCCATTTTAGCCCCTGGACGTTTTGGCGTGGAACGATCCTTCCATGAATCGTAACCTGATTGCCGAGGAACTTAAGCACTCCTTACCAATTCTCTTTCCAAATTAATCACTCACATCAGTAATTTTGATATCACGAAAAAATCTTCAAATAAGCTTATGATTTCGATCGTCAGGTCGCTAAATATTCATACTAAAAAATTAATTGGTTGTTTTAATCCTAGATAGATGGTTTTCGAGTGCACAAAAAGTCCCAAATGGTCAAAAATGGCCTATTTTTTAGAACTTTCACCTCCTATAGCGCTTTTTATATAAAAGCGGTCTCGGCGGAGCACTACCGCTACCCATACACCTATCTCATGTCCGTACGAAACGCTGCTCCATCCCATCGCGTGTCTCCCACCTTCAGAAAAGGCGATAAGTCTCTCTACGAACCGTTTTTCTCTTCTACCCACTCTGCCTCACTGTTAGGAGGAGCTGTCCCGCCCTGTCTGTCCCACGAAAAGCAATGTGTGTCTGTGTATGAAACGCGTGTCTGTTCCACCTTGCCTGTCCCACCTTAAGAAGCCAGAAGTGTCTGTCTGTGCGAAACGCTAGTGTGTCCCACACTGTCTGTCCTACCTTCAGGGAGAATTCTTTTGCCTCCAATGCGTATCTAAATATTTAACATGTAGTGGAACCACCATTAGCTAACGAACGAGCGACACCAAAGGTTTAAAAAAAGGCAAACAAATCTTATAACATTTTAACGTCTAACATTTTAAAGTTTTACAGCACGATTTTTGTTCCTATTTAATTGTGCGCTGTGTGATAAGTTATGTGCGTGACTCTTTCAGGTGCCTGTGCGCAGCAGCAGCATGCAGGCGGACCAGCCGGATGCGATGACTCGTTGGGAGCAGACGCTGTGCGCGAGGTGGCGCCCCCGGCGGCAGCGTCCCCGCAGGCGGCACCCCAGCAGGCACCCCAGCAGGCACCCCAGCAGGCACCCCAGCTGGCGGCACCCCTGCAGGAGCACGCCTGTCCGCCGTTGGGCTGCTCATCAGTGCAAGGTCCTTTCTGTCGTACAAAATATTCATACTAACCGCTGCATCTGTTACGTTGGCATGTAATTCTGTTGGCATTACAAACATCTGGCATGTAGTACTAACCTTAAAGCGTGGACGCACGCTTCAGAACGTAACTATGGACTTCTAAGTCATTTTAAAAATTTGGTTGACCGTGTGTTGCTACGGAGCTCCCTAAAACTTGGCAGGGAACCGTAGACCACGTTTCACGTAAGAAGTAAACAGACTAAATGGTAAAGCTGTCTGGATCATGAAATGCATTTAGCGGGAGTACCACGAATGTTCGGGAAGGACGTTCTTTGGTGCGAAGCCGAAAGGTACGGGGAACTAGTCGGTTTTAGCAGCTTCCGTACAATTGTGGACTGATTTCAGGCTCATTTAAATCACCGAAATTGCCCGCTACGTGCCCTACGGATAATCATAACGAAATGCCGTCACGCGAAGCAGTCCGTTTCCACAACTCGCTGACCTTATCTGTCCGCAGCATGCAAATAAGGGGCGTGCTCCGAGGATAAAAAGTTGCAGTAATGCTCAGCAAGTACTGCCTCTGCGTGTTTTAGTGGGATATCAATTTTATAAGCTGCATCGTTTCTTCTGGACAGATTTTACTACCACAGATAATGCAATTAGTTGTGCATAATTTGCAGTTGTCTGAGCAGTGCAGCTAGCAAGGAAGTGCCGCGAGGTGCAACTCCCCGATTTTGTTCAAACTTTGGTGGTCGGAGGACCTTTAGTAGGTATGGGGATCCGTAAGAAAGATTTTGGCGGAATTTAAATTCTTAAACCATTTACAGCCCTGTTAATTCCTAATTGGTTCATTGTCATATAAGACGAAAATCGTCAAAAAATTTCGGCAAAAAACTTCTTTTAGTCAATCTCTGTTCAGTAGCGCGACAGGCGAAAATTTCGCCCGTTTCCTCGTATATCTGACCGTTTTAGAGATAGGGGCTTATAAAATGCACACTTGTGTGCCATTCAAATGTCCATAAAGACCCAAAATGTAAATGCACATCAGCATAGTCGGATTATTTCCGATTGAGCTGAATTTTTTCCGGGGTTGTTTTTAGTGTATTAGCACCTCATATTGTCACGACCCACCCAACTTTCAAACTTTTCATTCTTGACGGGCCACCCTGACCTATTTTTGTCACTTTGAACCTCCAGAAGAGTATGAAGAATATAGATCCCGCCAGAAATTTTATGAAGGATCTTCACACCTACCAAAGGCCCTTCGACCACCCAGGTTTGAACGAAATCGGTGAGTTACAACTCGAGGCACTATCTTGTAGGATTGAGCGATAGCAGCTAACCTTTTTTTTTTAGTGTGGACACTTTTATGTGTGTAGTGTATGTACTCCCTTTGTTGGTAATGCGCTCTCTCCCTTCCGTAAAGAAATAAAAATTGCTCTTCTTAAACCAAGAGCTGTCGCACTTTTTGAAACGATCAACGTTGCTATGAATGAAATTTAATATGGTTGTAACGGATTATTTGTGTCACTTTGTCTGCAGTCTATGCGGCCAATAGTTATGACTTTTTGGGCCCGAGTGGAGCGGGGACCCCGTTGCATCGGCTTGTCGACTTTTTTTTTCTCCGACTGGGTGTGTCATTGTAGCCGCGCTCGCGCGGCCGCATTTCAGTTCCGCGCCGAGAGATGGCGCCACAGAACTGGGGCAGGAAAAGGAAACGCGCCAAAAAAGTTAGGCAAGAAGGGGAAGATCGGTACTCCAATACAGCCAACATCAAAATTAAACATTATTTACCTCCTTAGTTAATCTGAAAATACAAAACTGTGTATGACGTTTCACTGCACATCCCGCATACAATCGAGCTACATTTCACGGTTCTAATTAAACGAAATCTGAATATTTTTCTAATGGCTGTTTTACCCAAGACGTATTGTTTTCAATTGGCTGGCCGTGCTGTGCGCTCTGGCCGGCTCGCTGCGGCCGCGGTCTGCCAGGGCTTGTGATAGTCGTTCGCGCGAGGCCTATAAAAAATGTCGCCGTGGACGCGCGGTTTGAGGCCGAGTCGGCGTACAGTGGGTCGCAAGTTCTAATACGTAATCGTTTCATTTTTAGATTTATACAATAAATATGAAAACTCGTGTTACGGTTAACAAGGGCCACTCAGTGCTGTAGGCGCTGAAAGTTTTTTACATAGGTGTGCCGCTTTTAAACCTTTTGTCCTTAATTGCATTTTAGGACGGGTCGGTGTCGGTTCCAACACATTCGCGTCGATGCGGAGATCACAAGGAGCCGACAGCCATGGCTTCGCCCCTATTCGTCCGGTGCACGTTCGTTTCTTCTGCAAGGTGTGCAACATGGCATTCGTCCAGAAGGACCAGCTCCAGAAGCACGCCACCATTCTGCACCCGAGGTAAGTGGAACGATTCTTGCAGGGTGACTGTAGTGCTAAAACTAGCTTGGTCGACTCTGTTAGTAGTAGATGAGGGTGCGGACAAGGTTTCACCCTTAATTTAGGAGGTCATCGTAAGGGGTGGGGAGCTAGGTGTCGATGGCACAACATAGATGAAAACTATTTCTTTTTACTGAAGGCATAGATCGTCGAGATCCAAACTTTCGAAACGATACGTTTATCAAATATTAGAATATTTTTATAAATTTTTCAATCAAAATATGCTAATATTCTATAAATTAACTTTGTTAATATTTGAGCTATGGCAATGGGGAAGAGTTCGTGATGGAGAGCTTAGCAGTGTGATTAAAACAAGCTAGAGTGAAACACTGTTGGACAGAAATAGCGGTTTTGGCTGAGGTTTCTGGAAAATTAGCCCAATCCTTATGGGAGAGCCCATATAAAAATGGCGGGGCTCGGTCGGACCCTCTATAAATGGTCCTAATTACAGTGGGAACGACGACCGCCCCACCGCCCCTACTGTCGAACCGAGGTGCCAGTGGAGCGGAGAGGAATCGGCAACGAGGTTCGACAGTGGGGGCGATCGTCGTTCCTACTTTCTCGTAATTCAACAAACGCAAAACATTTTCCTCACCATTTCGTCAGAAAAAATAATATACAATTTGAATTTTTAAAATCCGACCTTTTTGGGTCCGAGCGGAGCGAGGAGCCCTTTGCAGCGACTTTCACGCTTCTTCTCTCCTCCTCCCAACCATTGTTGCCGCTCATAGGCTATGAGTTCGCTTCCCATTCTAACTATCCCTAGGTTTCAATTTTTTTTTTCATTCACCGTTAATATCTATTGCATAAGTTTTAAAATAATATATTTTCATCAAATAAATTACAAACTCTCATTAAAAAAATCCTATTAGCTCAGATCCAAAAATTCAAAGTTTAAATTACAAGGGGTTCCCACTCTCAAGCCTCTCTAGCTTCTACATCCCTCCCCTCTGCACTTTTTTACTTCTCCGTATCCACATTACCATCACTGTATCTGTATGAACCAAAAACTATCAAAAATATATCTATATCATATGCCATCTTATAATTACATCAGGTACAAGTATTCAAGTCATAATAAAAATAACATCAGTTTCTCCTCTCTGCGTTCCCTTCTGAAACCATTGTTGGCAAGTTAGCAGGCCGCGCGGGCCCCGCGCGCCGCGGCTGGCCGCGGCCATGCGGCCGTCATTGTGTTGTGAAAACCAAATGTGGTGTCGTCGGTTAAAATTTTAGAAGGTTCATGACTCCTAAAAAATTACAAATTTGTGATTTGCCTCAATGCATTACCAAGGTTAGTTGCACTGTTAAAAAAAGTCTGGGAAATCACGAAGGATCAGTTGGTAATTTTATTTCCGACAGTCCTTCGTGAATTTCCAGAGAACATTCAGGAATTCGCCGGATAAAATCACTTGTCACCGGGAGTATGTGTTACTATGAGGTATGATATTGGAGCTATTGAGGAAGACCATGTGTCCTCTATTAAATGCGCTTTAGAATTTTGCTCTCAGCAGAGAAAATCTCAATATGTCGTACGTTGGGAAAAAACGAAGGATCAGTTGGTAAAAAAGTTTCCGGAGGACTTCAGGAATTCCCAATGTATTTATAACAGTGTGTATCGCGTTTAAATATCGTTTCAATAAATTTTAATATTCTGTTATTGTTGCCTTGGCTCCCAGTTCGGCGTCTCGTGGCCCGCAGGCCGGCGCCGCAGCTTGTGACAGTCATACGGACGGCCTTTTCGTACAATGTCGGTGTAGCCGCGCTCTGTAAAGCGTCGAATCGCCGGACAGATAGACCCCGGTTCGAACCGAATACTTTCTTATTTTTACGTTCATAAAATCGTTAACATGCTTTTAACATTGGAAATCCTGGCCCCCGAGGACCACTCAGCGGTTTAGGCGCTGGAATTTTTTAGAGTGTCCGACCGAGCTCCGCCATTTTTAGCCCGTCCTGAAACGTTTTGGTAGAAACGGACAGAAGCCGGGCTTATAGTCTGATGCCGACAGTTTGTTTGTTCGTTCGGACGTCTGTTCGCTGACTTATCGTTTACATAAAAACTTCAAATTTGGAGGACAGACTCCCTTTATGACGTGTATAAACACACGATGGCAACAATTTTCAAATTTTAGCGTGTTTCAGTTTCATGAGAATTGTTTGATTTGTGAGGTTAGGGGTGGCCACTACACTGTAATCACTGTAAATGGTAGGGTGAGGTTCCTGGACCTTAGAAGGGCGAGCAATTTGACTCAAATTTCTATACTATTTAAGAGCGAGGTTCAAAATGATCACCCCAATTGGTTGATCTTGCTAGAGTTGTCGCCCTAGAAGGGCGATGTTTGAGGGACGTTTCCCTTTTAGGGCGAGGGTCGAGGGGCGAGGATTTCCCTAATATAGTAATGGAATGTCCATCGCCCTAAAAAGGTGACGCATTCCTGCATCGCCCAAATTACGTGATAAACCTTACTTTTAGTTTTTCAGTGCTGCGTGAGCTGCGCCCTCCGTCGCAAGCCGGGACGGGCTGAGGTTAGCGATTTTAATCGTTGCAAAAATATGTACCCCCGGACACATATCGAGTGACTTAAATTTATGAAATAGTATTGATCCTTGTTGTGCCATTGACACCTAGCTCCCCACCCCTTACGATGACTTCCTAAATTAAGGGTGAAATCTTGTCCGCACCTTAATCTTCTACTGACAGAGTCGACCAAGCGAGTTTTAGCGCTGCGGCAACGAGGTTCGACGGAGTGACGGGCCAGCTTGTTTCTCGGAATACCACTGAAATTTTAACAGTGATTGCCTTGACTAATGATCACACGCGTGGCGCAGGTATGTTTGCAGGCACTGCCAGCGGTGCTTCGCCGAGCCGCAAGGGGCGTCGGCCCACGAGAAGTCGTGCCCGCGGCTCTACGCCCTCTGCCGCATCTGCGGCTGGCGCGCCCTCTCATACACCCAGCTGGAGGAGCACGTCTGCGACCCGCCGGAGCCCACGCAGGACCAGGGCGAGCAGGGAGCTGGCCTCCGCCGCGGCGGACGCACTGGCCGTGCTGCGGGACGCCCTTTCCGCGGACGCGGTGGTCGGAAGTGGGGACGCCGCCGCGGAGCGCCTCACAGTCCTGTAGGTATTGTTTTCCCGGTGGTGCCAACACGGAGTCCGTACGAGCTGGAGGAAAGTTGGATTGCGTTAGACAAGGCGCTCGTTTCGTTGTATCGACATCCATCCGCAACATCGTGAAAGATGGACGTAAACTGTTCTCGCTTTTGGCAACTATTCGAAATATCGCGTGATTAGTGCTTATTTTCGTTAAAGTTTGTGGACACATGAAGGCATAAGGCGATGTATCCCGCGCTCGTGCGCAGTGCTGGGTAAATTTCCTCGGCCGACATCAAAATGTCGGAAAGTCGTAGTGCTTCACGGACGGTATTTTGGAGTCCATGGCAATTTTGTTTTGTGTTATGACGCGCGATGGTGCGAATTTTTTGGGGGTATATTCGGCCGGCTGGAAGGCAATGGCCAAACAGTGGCCGCCATAGAGATGTGCGAACAGCTTCCGTTCGGATTCGAGCGAACACATCAAAAACATTCGACCCGAACGCCCGACAGTTCTTTTCGGAGGAACCGATCCGAACACGTAAGTGTTCATATCGGGGCATACAAGGGTCGAAGCAAATTCCTTAAATACGCCATTTTCATGAGATGGCAGTTTAGGGGTCGTCCACGTATTACGTATTCACGTTTTTTTCGACCTCCCCCCTTCCCCATGTCAACAGGCGTAATCACCGGGGCCTGACCCCCCCCCCCCCCCCCCTCTCAAGATTACATAAGCAGCCGAATATGCAGAAAACGTGAAGAATCGTGAACCCAGCGTTTGTTTACGTAGAAACCTCGAATGTAATAGACCTTTTACCAGAGTACGCTTGCGCTGCGATGTGGCAAAGCCACGCGCCCCGACAGCAGCCGCCGCCGCCGTGTTTACATACCCGAAATCGCCGTAATTTAGTTATTTGGGCATCAATTTAAAAACGAAAAACACTTTGAAACCCAGAAATATTTCCTCTTTAGCATTTTATAAAGTTTCGTCCGCTCCCGTGCCTCTTTTGGTCCCTATCTCCGGGCGGGGGGAGGCCTAGGTCTATTCGGCCATGTTAATGAGCCACCACCACGCGTTAACCGAATTAAGCTGGTCTCGACCTGTAGCGACGGGCTTGCCGTGCCGTGCTCTGCCGTTCCCTGCCGCCTCAACACAGCGGCCACCGGCTTGCCGGCGCTTCCAGGAGACGGGCCTGGTTGCAGCGCCGACGACTGCGTAGAGTAGCATCTAATGCTCCTTGCGCGAGCGGGGTAGCTTCGCCCCGGCACTGCGACTGCGGCAGTTTTGGTTCGGCTAAAAAATGCGAACTTGATTACGTAATCAGAGAGAGAGAGAGGCCCCCCACCTCCCTCCTGTAATAAAACGTAATCATAGGTCACCCCCTTCCCCCCTACGTGATTACGTTATATGTGGACGACCCCTTACATACCTACTGCAATATTTACAAGGTAGGCGTACGCCAGACCGTGTCGTGGCGTAACAGGCTTCGCTCATCTCGAATCACTGTTCCGCCACTCCACGCCTGGCGCACGCCTACCTTGGCCTGCCGGCGGCTGTCACCTGACCACTACGACCCTGCGGGGCGAATCAGTCAGTAGGACGCCCTGCGGGCGTCACTCTCTCCGCACGGTCGGAACCACGCTCATGTTCTGGCTTCCGAACGTTTCTTACATCATCCTTTCGTTATCAATGCCGCTCAACCAGCCCTAACCTACCCTTACCTGCCTGAACCTAACCTAACCGAGGGTGATCCACTCGAGTCACTGATCCGCCCCTCCACGACAGGCGCATGGCGCGTACTGACCTCACCTAACTGGCGGATATTAAATTTTAGACCACTTGTGAAAATTATCTAAGAAACCGCTTGAGCTGCGGTGCCCCTGAGTGGAGGTTGACTCTGGTATGATGCAAGAAAGATATTGTCCAAATTTGAGCTTTCTACGTCTAACCGTTCTCGAGAAATCGCGCGGACAAACAAACAAACAGACAGACAGACAAACAGACAGACAAAACATTTTTGACCCAGTCGGTCCAGGGCTTCGCTATCGCTCAGCTAATTATTGATCTATTCAGGTAATTAAGCATCAGACTCAGTATGGTGCTCCAGAAATGAGACGCAACCACTGCTTTTCCTTCGACAGCCTTTGACGGATCTAAAACATGGACCAATAGTTCGCCAGCGAACACTTTTTGGGTAATTTCTCGAACAGTTCGTGCACGATCACGTCAGGTTCGTCCCCGATTGGACAAAAAATATGTGCTCGGATCGTTCGTGGTCGCTTGAATTCGAACAAGTTCGCACATCTCTAGGCCGCCAGCGCCGCCTCTCCCTCACCTCTCACTTTGACCGACTCCCTTTTCCAGTCAGAAACGGAATGATCAAATCGACGTCGTTTATCGAAACTGCATGAATTTTTGGGGGACAAAATCCCACCGATCCGACGTCGGTCCATTCCTTAGTGGGGCGTTTCGATCAAAGTAAAGAAAACATTCCCGACATTTTAATATTTGTGCACAAAAATAAAATTGTCAAGGAGTCCATGCCGTCGTAATACGTACATAAACATTTAGTGCACGAATTTTGAACTAGTTATGTATGACGTTGCCCATAGACCATCAGTGTGCCTCTTTCTGTTTCAGTGATACGCTGATCTCTCGTCACCATGGCCGATATGCTTCTTTTTTGGGCCAACGCATTTGTGTATTTTCCGACTCTGATTTGTAATTTTAGATTAGTTTATAATACATCAATTTTAGGCAGTTAGCCTTATCTTAAAACTTCTAAGTATGTTTGAATTATATCACATTTTTATGCACGATTAATGCACGAGCTCTTTTTATCCCCTTGACTCCTTGACAGTAGTGGCGTAGTTTAGTCCACTGCGAAGAGCCACGTTCATTACAGCTACAAATTAAACCACTAACGTTCGGGTTAGCACGTCACAGTCGCAGTCGACCACGGTCGAAGTCATTAGCGCTCAACTCGCTGATCGAGTCGCTGCTGACACGAAAGCTAATGCTTAAGGAAGGCAGAGAAAAAGTCGCAAAGTTAAACACCCTTCTACTCACAAGCGAAGCGACCCAGTGAGCCCCTGGCTACACACAACAGTCACGGGCCAGAATGAGTTTTGTGACTCCGCCGCTATGTTGGAGAAGGTAATCCGTAAAGCGGATGATGGGGACAACTCAACATATACCAAAATTGAGATTCCAGCAGGAAAACGTTCTTGATGTGAAATTTCACTTGTTTCTAGAATTTTTCTCGGAAATTTCGTCTGTGTTACGAGATACAGCGTTTGGAAAAAGAGTACAAGTACATTTACCTCCTTTGTAGCAGTTCTGCTTAATGGAATAAGTAGACATCTCGAGTTAACACCTTTTTCCGCCTGACGTGTGTTAGCACCGTAGTCAGTGGACGCAGATTCTACCTAAGCACGACACACAACTTTAATTTTAACTCTACTGTGCCGGGCCGGGAGCCATCAATTTACCGCTTTTAAGCGAGTGGTAAAAGGGGATATGTCGAGTTGTCTCCATTTGCAAAGCAAATTGAGAATGTAACTACGCTACTTCGTCACCCGACGAGCTACACGTCTATACGCAACTATAACAACTCTTTCTCTTTCTTAAATGACTAGAAGAAGTAAAGAAGTTAGGTTCAATTTTCATAGATACTTTTGAAATCAGATTTTTGGTTCTCCTAGGTTTTTTTAGTTCTCCCCTTCTTCGGCTTCACGGATCAACTTATGCATTACAACACGCCCTGTTGCCGGAACAATCTAACATAAACAAAGCACAACTAACCTTCACTCATTAACAAAACCCAGATAAAAAATAGACGTCTAAAATACGTCCATTGGACATCTATCTGAACCTCTAGTAGAAGTCTATGAGACGTCCAATATCAACGTCTAATAGACGTCGAAGTGGAGGTTCCTTGTACGTTTAAAAGACGTCCAACGTATGGACGTATAAAAGACATCCAAGGTGTAGACGTCTAAAAGACATCTAAGGTGTAGACGTCTAAAAGATATTTAAAGTGTAGAAGTGCAAAAGACATTTAAGGTGCATACGATCCCCCCCTCCGTCAGGAACTCCACACACAGCTAACGAGCGCCTGCGAATGCCGGTATAGGCTAGCCCGCACGACGCGGGCGCTATGCACAGACCGTAATTGCCTACCCACCTGGCGCTATGCGCGCCGAGGAAAGGACGTCGTCATGGCATAAGGGCACTTTAAGAGGTGATAAAAACAATGTAGAATTGTTGATGAGATCAATATAATTAGCAATTAGCATTAAAAAAACAACAGAAAATTTTATACTCAATATAAACAGTATTTGTACAGCTACACATTCTTAAAAATTCAGAAAATTAACTGCTTTGATTACCTATTACCACTGCTTTTATACTTAATATAAACAGTATTCGCAGAAGTACACATTTTAAAAAAAATTCGGAATATAAACTGCTTGAACACCTCTTACAACTGCTTGTACTTACACTGGCGACCAAAATTAGCGGTCCACTAACGGCGGGCGCTGTAATTTCTAAGTTTTTGAAGGTAGAACCTTGAAATTTGCTACAGGCCTGCCTCCAACCTTTGACTCGAGCCTCTGAAAGCGGCAACACCAGGTGCCACCCCCTCTGGTAACAGCCACCCCTAACGCGCGGCGGGGTGGAAAAACGCCGAAAGAGGGCGTCTAAAAACACCGATAAGGAGGTCCAAAGGGGGTAAAACTTCGTTTACTAGTTCAATAGACCCCGGGTGACAAAGTGACATCACAATTTGAACGGTCGTTCAAACCCACCCCCCACCCCAGTTACCCCCACCCCCTACGGGGGGTGAATTTTTTTGTCACCAAAAATGAATTGCACGTCATGCAGGAGCCTTCGGGGCACATGCCCGTCTGTTTTTTTCTCCGATAGGACGAACCCTTTGACCGCAACCCCTAAAAAACGAAAAGACATTTTTGAAAATTGAGGTTTTTTTGTCCTTAAATGCATTTCAGAATCGAAAAAGACGCCAGAAAAGGTGTGCAGGGCCTGTGCCAATACGGCCCAATCGAAAATTTCCATCCGAAAAAAAATTCACCCCCTCGTATGGGGTGGCTACCCTTAACCCCTGCCCTGCCGCCCCCAAAGGGCAGAGGTGAATTTTGGACCCGGCGCCAGATGCGCCTTGTCCAGGGCCATCAGCACACAAAGTCGCTCGTCCGATCCGCTCTCGCGCTACAGCCAAAAAACCTCGATAATCAAGAAAACCCACCCCTAAAAGTCACCCCCGATACCGCCGAACTGAGTAGGGGTAGCAAATCGTTTCGAGCGGCGCAGGGTGTCCCAAACCTTTGTCTTGAAGGGCCCGGCCGGCCAAACCGCTGCGGCCACCGGAAGGTCCTGAAAAAGCCCGTCACCCGGGACTCTGTACCGGGGACCACTGCACCGGGCGGCCGCCGCCGCGCCCGGAGCGCCGGGAGGGCAGGCCACCGGTGAGGCACCAAGCAAACGTCTACTCGCCGGCAGGGACTGGATCGGCCGTGCCGCGCCGCTCGGCCGGCTCCCGATCCCGTCCCCGCCGGCGAGTGGCCAACTTGTTAAAACTTACTTATTAAAACCAGTATAAATATTACCCCTCATTAAAACTTGTTGGTACAAAATCAGAAGCAATCCTCATTAGCTGATGAGTCAGCAGTTGCTTCATCCCTGGTTGAAGGAGAGACAACGCTTATAGGCAAGCTTCTTGTTGAGTCGGCCTCGCTGAAACAAATGAATCAAAATAAAAACGGATTCAAAATCCAAAAGGGTTAATAGGAAGCAACTTTTCACCTCAGGACGTTGTTCTCAAAGTCTAAAGACCTTTCGACCCTTTTCTGAATGGGAGACTTTGTTAGACACTTTGTCATCTTCACTGGCGTTGTGGCCTTGGTCCTTTTTTATCGTTTTTAGCTGCGCTGTTAGAGCTGCAAAGAAATACCTGTAAACATAAGTTGACATGTTTTTGTTGCCATAAAATGGCTTTATTGTAAAACAAAATTAATAAGGCTTACCCAGCTGGTTCGGAAGTTCTGTACTTTTAGTAGTGTCCTCCTCCCTTCCTATAATCGGCCTGCCGTAGCCAGTTCATAACAACTTTTGCCCTTTCAGCCCCAGTCAGTTGCTTGTGAAAGTGAATTTTTTTAGATTTGGTCACAACGACTGCAACAAAGAAAACGCTGAAGGCAGGGATATCCATCAAGACAGTGTAATAAGAAGATGACAACAGCACACCTACACAAAATAAGCTTCCATGTATTGGTTTGTTCGAATGGTTTCTTCCCCTTCCTGCCTTTGAAACTGAATTATGTGGCAACATCATTCGTAATTAACTTCGTTAGGCATTTTCTGATCACTTCCTCCCCTTTTTCTCATAGCGTAACACGTACGGATAAGACTCATTGCCTGTAAACATCAAAGTTCCTAATGATATGCTCTGACAAAAGAGGGAAGTTCAACAAAATGTAGAGAAAACAGATATTTTTTAAAGCCAAAAAATCGCAGTAGAAGCCAAAAAGCAAGCAGAAAGTTGTGAAAAGCAACTACAAAAATGCAAGTCAATCAAAATCTGTTTTGCATGCAAGTAAGAAATAAAAGTATGGAGAGGGTAGAGATAATGGTGAAACGACAGGGAAAAGTGTTTACCACTGATGCAAATTTCTTAATAAGCAATTTCTTTTCTAGATCATCCCACTCAGATTTGCTGGGTTGCTGGCAAGCCCAATGTCTCACTCTCGTCCTCAACAACCACCAATGAATCAGCATCAGAAGTTGCAGTTGGAGCCACACGCTTAGATACGTGCATTAGGACAGCTGCCATTGTAGACTGAATTTGGTTTAGATTCTTGACAACATACGCCTTGAACTCTAAATGGCAAAGACAAGGGCAAAACTAAAATTGAAAACGAATAAATGCTTTATGTGAGCCAAGATTTGATATAATTGCAAGTGAAACATATAACCATGATGCAGCAAATTTTTGCGAAAAATCAGTACTGTGATTAACTTAACAGTTCTTTTTCAACTGTTAAAAAAAACAGCATTAAAAAAAACACCATTTGCAACAGAATAGAAACAGCGCAACAATGTATTGTCACTCATGAACAAATCTTCAATTCATAAAGAGTCACTATTACTAACGTATGTCAGTCATTGATTCCACTAAATCCATGGCAGCCTTTTTAGGCCTTTGAGAGCAGACTGCTCCATGGCAGAGTCTTGAGAGGAAAACCAAAAGAGATGGAAACTTCACAGAAGTGCCTCTTCAAGATACACTGGCGGTCTTATTTAGCGGTCCAGTTTTTTGAAGGTGTGCCATTTTGTCCCAGGTTGGCCCAGCGACTTCATTCTTGGACAGGGGGTGTCTTAAGGGTACATCTTAAGGTGTCCGAAACGCCAAGTTGATAAATTCACTGTAAGGGGCTGAACCACCCCTTTAACTGGGCTAATGTGAAAAGTTGCCCCAAAAGAGGTCGTTCGAACCCTTTTCCCGCAACAAAATTGGCAAAAAGGGTTTCGGAGTGTCATTCTGAGTTACCGAAGTGTGCAAATCCTAAATTTCAACCCTCCCCGACCACCCCTTTGTTTTCGAGGGGGTGTGGGGTAGTTTTTGAACGGGGAGTGGTGGGGTCCTCTGGTTCCAGTACACGTGAGTATTTCCTTCTGTCCCGAACGTTTCAATATATCGTTTGACAAAACCAAGAAAAACGCTTCAATCCAAACTGGAATCAGGGTAGCCACAAGTCAGTTTTCAATTTTTCAATTATTAATCCACGGGTTCATGCACCACTTTGAGCAAATATGCTATTGGAAATTTAGATGAACATCAGTGAGCCTTGATTTTTAACTTAAATATTTGTCTACCTTTATAATGCTTCTAAAGATACAGCCTTCTTCATTTTAGTTATCTTTGCTTTTTAAAAGTAGTAACTGGCATAAAATATGTATTTATGGCCTTTGGTTGTCAGATTATTCTCACATTTAATTATCTTGCTATTACAACTTAAGTCCATCATTCTTTCTCCTTCTTAACACTTGTGCGGGAAACACTCAAACTCTCACGCTGCATGCTACATAGCTTGCCTTTCATAAAATTAAACGTACACTATCTCTGAACAACGCCTCAGATGTCAAAAAGAGGGAAGAAAAAGAAAAATACTGTCCCACTATGTGGGACACAGGTAGGCCCGAAGTTTTGCACATGATTAAGCATTTTGTAGATTTGTAGATACTGTCTCACTTTGTGAGACACTGGCAGGCCCGGAGTTTCGCACGGGTTTGGGTTGGTTACGTTACCGTCTATTTAAGTTTCATGAGTTTATTTAATTTTGTTTTTTTTTTTTAAAAAGGATATTTGAAGGTTTGCATTAGTTTTGTAATGAAACGGGGCAGTTTTAAAATTATAGTTTTATAGTAACGGTCAGTGCACCGCATTATTCTCATACGCGGGCCGCCCAGCGCTGGCCTGCAAGGTGTTGTCCCCGCCCGGCTTGGGCCACAGATAAAGGAAGGTAGAACCAGATGGGCAGGTCCCGGGTTACGCGCTGCAACGCTCGGGGTCCCGTGGCCCTTCGGGGAGGGGGGTTCGGCCCGCCTCGGGGGCGGCGGCTCCGCTCGGCGGCGACAGCAGCGCGCGCTGCGGCGAGTATGCGCCGGTCACCAAGCTAGTGGCGGGCTTTCCGCCTCGGATTTAAACGTCCGCCCGGGGCGCCCGGCGCCGCGGCAGGCGGGCCGGTACCGGTAGGCTCCTAGCGGTGCTTTAAAGCGCCATTTCTACGTTTCTTATACATCCCTTGTCCTCTAAATTACTGTGGCCCATTGCAAGCATGTTGTGGTGCGCATTGCAATGCATTACTGGCGATTTACCCGTTTAGGTAGGGAAATGAAGGCCAACAAAAATGGTCAATGCAGGCCGTTAACCCCCCCCCCCCCCCCCCCCTCCCCCGCTCCCGCCCCTTCCTTCCAGGGATCATTAGGATAATTATGAGACATAAATTCTGAATCAATAAAACATTTATTTAAAGTGGAAAGAGCAAAATCAGTACATGAGGTAGCAAAACAATATAGAAATAGAAATGTAAAATGCAAAATTAATTATAAAAATGCAAAATGGAAAACACAATTCAGATTGAAGAGCGGTCCAGGGAAGTAGGCTTGATGTTCTGCCAGACTCTACCCCACTGAAACAAACAGAAAATAAATACAATGGCATGAGTGTTCCGTCAACAAGAAACAAGTAACTTACTTTTTTTTAGAAACACCAACTAAACTTTGACTTACCTTTCGCATCCTTGCAGAAGCAGTGAAGAGACCACTGAATTAGACAGATAAACCATCAACAGCATTAGTGTACAGTCAACAACTTTTTTAAAAATTACAATGTGGTATTGGTACCACTGTACTGTCCGTCACCAGCGCCCTTATCGGTGCTTCCCCGGTAGCCGCTAGTAGCGCCACCTGGCGTTGGGCTCGTAAGCTTGTACTTATGTTATAAATGGTATCGCCCTGCTCTACGACCCGGCAGTCCAGTCTTGTCAGTCGTGTCAGTCTTGTGTGAATAAACACCATGGAAGCAAGTTTTTGAGTGTGGTTCTTCCCATTAACCGTAACCACAACAATGGCGACGAGGATCGAAACGAAGTTCGCGCGGCCCGTGGACGTGTAGTGTGCTGCAAGTGCGTGTGTGTGTGTGTGTCGTGCCGCCGACGGCCGTGTCGTGTGACCCACCGGACCTGGGCTGCCCGTCAGCGACATGGCGTCGTCGCGCTACCCGCGGTACGACCACACCAAGCCGCACACGTGGGCCACGCACATCCAGCTGTTCAAGTGCGTGCTCGCGGCCGAAGATGTGAGCAAAGACTCGCAGAAGAAGGGCATCTTGGCCGCCACGCTGGACGCCCCGACTTTCGTCAAACTGCTCGACTGGCTGCCGGCGGGCGTCACGCTTGAAGCCGCCACCTATGATCAGGTGCTGAAGGCCCTCAATGACAACATCGCTCCGACGGTCAACAGGATGGTGTCATACTCGGAGTTCACGAGGCGCATGCAGCAAGAGGGTGAGCCGGCAGATGTTTACATGGCTGAACTGAAGAAACTGGCAGTCGGCATCCAGGCCGACGGGTTTTCTTCCGCCATGGTTACCATGCAATTCGCGGTGGGGCTGCGCGACAGGGAGCTGCAGCAGCAGTTGTTCGCCAGCTCCAACCTCACCGAGTCGAAGGCCCTCGACATGGTGCTCACGGCCGAGCGCGCCGCCGGCCACGTCGAGGCGGTACGCAGCGCGCACCCGGCGGAGGTCCACCGTGTCGGCGCCGCCCCCACCAAGCAGAAGCAGCCGACGCACCCGGGCAAGGGCGACAGCGGAGGCAGCGGCAGGGAGGACAAGAAGTGCTTTGTGTGCAACGGGACCGGACACTTCAAGCGGGATTGCCCGAAGCGCCAGAAGTCATGCCGCCGGTGTGGTGAGTCTCATGACATGAAGGAGTGCCCCCTGTCCTTTGAGAACGCCTGGTGTCAGTTCTGCAACATCAAGGGCCATTTGCTGACCGCGTGCATCAACAGCAAGCGCCAGCAGGGCAACAAGGGCGCCGGCGCCGGTTCGGGCGGGCAGCCGCCGCCGCAGCCGCCGCCCGCCGCGCCGTGCCACCGCATGGCTGTGCCGCCGTCCGAGCCGGAGCAGCAGGCGGATGGGGCGCCGGCCGCGCCGGCCGGGACGGCAGAGTCAGCCGGGTCCGTCGGCGTGGACAACGTCAAAGTGTGTGCCATCAAGTCGACGCAGCGACGCGGGAGGCAGGCGTACTACTTGTCGCTGGAGCTGGACGGCAAGACCATCGTGTTCGAGGTAGACACAGCGTGCCCGTTCACGGTCGTGCCCTTGTCGGTGTTCGAGTGTGTTTTCCAGCCCAGCCAACAGACGCTGCGGCCGTCGGCCACGAGCGCGCTCGGGCCGTACGGTGTTGACGTCGCACTCCCGGTGCAAGGCGAGTTCGTCGCGGAGGTGTTGTTCAAGGGCACGAAGTACCGGCTGCCGGCGGTGGTCGTGGACAGCAAGGACCCGCCGCTGCTGGGGCGTGAGTGGCTTGAGGCTCTGCTTGACGTGGACCAGTGGTTGCAGGTCATGGGTGCGTTCCGGGCCCCGTCCTGGCGCGCCGCGCAGGCGACGCAGCCCATCCACGCCGTGCACGACACTCCCGTCATCGTGGAGCAGGACTTGGAGTGTCTGAACAGGGAGGTCCAGGCCTACCCCTGCGTGTCCGGAGAGGGCACCGGCCGGTTCAAGGGGCCGCCCCTCCAGCTCGACTTCGCCCCGGACGTGCGCCCCAAGTACCAGCGTGCGCGGCGCGTGCCCATCGCGCGCGAGCAGCAGTACAACGAGGCCGTGCAGCGCCTCGTCGACAAGGGCGACGGGGTTCCCGTGAAGTACTCCAGGTGGGCGACGGCCATCGTGACGGTGCCGAAGAAGTCCGGCGGGCTCCGGCTGTGCGCGGACTATCGAGGTACAGTCAACCCTGCACCCTGCAATTTCTTGTGATTCGTACCCGTCACCCACCCGTGAAGAAATTCTGGCCAAGATGGCCGGCATGAAGGTGTTCGGTGAGCTGGACATGAAGGACGCCTACAACCAGCTGGAGCTGACGGAGGACACGAGCATGGCCCTCACCGTCACCACCGCGAAGGGACTCTTCCGCCCCGTGACGTTGCCCTTTGGTGTCAAGGTTGGCGCCGCTGAGATGCAGCGCGTCATGAACAGTGTGTTGTCTGGGCTCGAGGGCGTCGCTTGCTACTATGACAATGTATACATTTTTGCAGCCGACTGGATCACCTTACAAGAAGAGGTTGTTGGCCGTGCTCCGCGCCCTCAGCGACGCGGGGCTGAAATTGAACTGCGGCAAGTGCACCTGGGCCGCGACGTACCTGGAGGTGCTTGGCTTCGGAGTCGACGCGGACGGCGTCCACCCGCTGGCGGAGAGGGTCGCCGCCATCAAGAACGCCCCCCCGCCGACGTCCAGGGTACAGCTGCAGGCGTGGTTGGGTCTGGTGACATTCTATGGCCAATTTGTTCCAGGGCTGGCGCACAGAGCCGAGCCACTCTACAGGCTGCTGGACAAGGGCACGGAGTGGGCCTGGGACAAGCAGCACGAAGACGCCGTCGAGGACCCGCCGATGGTGGTGAAGGCCGCCCCGGAGCAGCAGCCCCCGGCCCAGGACGACGCCGTCGAGGACCCGCCGGTGGTGGTCGAAGCCGCCTCAGAGCAGCAGCCTCCGGTCCAGGACGACGCCGTTGAGGAGCCGCCAATGGTGGTCGTCGCCGACCCAGGGTCGCCCGCGCCGCCGGTCCAGGACGACGTCAACGTTGAAGTCCGGGACCAACCCCAGGCACAGCGAGTCGACGGCGAGGGTCCGGCGCAGCAGCCCCCGGCCCTGCCAGAGGTCGACCAGCCCCCGGTCGAGGACCCCGTCGACGGTGGCACTGCTGGCCCGGCCCCCCCGGGACAGCCTTCTGCGCGACCCCAAGGTGGTCGCGGCCGAGGCCGACGCTCAATTGACGGCGACCCCACGGCACCTCACGCGCCGCCGCCGTACGTGACGCGGTCCGGACGGGTGTCTCAGCCGCCCACCAGGTTCCAGGCGGACACGAACTGATTTTTCTCGGATGGAAATTCCGCCTGGTTCACATGAACCTTTTTCTCTTTTTTTTTTTAGTCTCTCGTCTCTGGCTTGTCCATCTTGTGTCGGTTGCAGTACAGGTCCCCATGTGTTCATTATGTGCTTTTAGCCCATTTTATTTCTCGGGGTTGATTTTTAGCTTGTTCTCAGGTTCGCGCGCCTAGGGCGTTAATGTACGAGTTTGGTACCTCGGTACCCCGCGCGCCAAGGGCGTTTGTTTCGTGGCCTGTATTTTATTTTGTTTTCTTTCCACCCAATCAACCCGGTCCTTTTTGAGTAAAGGTTTCTTGTAAAATGTCAGGGCTTTTAGATTTTATTGTTACAGTTTGTATATTAATCTGTAGATAGTAATTTTTAGCATGTATGTACCCATTCTAAGGGGGGAGGGATGTGGTATTGGTACCACTGTACTGTCCGTCACCAGCGCCCTTATCGGTGCTTCCCCGGTAGCCGCTAGTAGCGCCACCTGGCGTTGGGCTCGTAAGCTTGTACTTATGTTATAAATGGTATCGCCCTGCTCTACGACCCGGCAGTCCAGTCTTGTCAGTCGTGTCAGTCTTGTGTGAATAAACACCATGGAAGCAAGTTTTTGAGTGTGGTTCTTCCCATCAACCGAAACCACAACATACAACATATATTTACAAAGTATTCGGTCTTTCAATCAGGTATGCATGGTGCTCATACGAAGGAGCGAGCCAAAAGTTGGCCTCGCCCTGCGGACACGCCGAGACGCGGCGAGTCACTAGCTCTGCTCTGATTGGGTGTGAGTGACGTGACCGAAGGGGATGGGGTGGAAAGGGGGTCGTACCGCGGGGTGAGGGATGGGGCGGGGGAAGGCGGGGGTTGTTTTTCCAAGAATTCGCAACAGGCAGCCGCCGGTCCTGCCGCCTTCCTTCCGCGCGCGGCGCGTCCTGACCTCACACGTTTGGTGGCTGAAGAGCCGTACGGTCTGTCTTCGTGAGAGGCGCCATCAACACCATGGACTACGTAGATGTGGAGAACGTCTCCGGCGACACTATTTCGTTGGAGGCCTCCTGGAACTGGAGGCAATGGGGGCCTTCATCGAGGTAAATTTGATGGTAAGCACTCCTGTGTCGTGTCCGTGATCGTGTCTTGTCCCCCGACCCCGGACCGCACGTACTGGTGCGTGGTCGGCCTCCGACGGCGTAGGCGTCCTTAGTGCACTTTTGTCCCGCTAAGCACGGACGTATGTGTGCCAGTCCGCGGCCACCAGCCGCAAGCCGAGTCCTAAGTGCTCTGTGTCCCGCGAAGCTTGCGTCGCCCGTGCCGGGCGTATATGTACCAGTCCGCGGTCTCCGTTGCCGTCTGCGTCCTTAACCTTTTTATCCCACGAAGCTCACGTCGCGCGTGCTGGGCGTATGCACCAGTCCCCGGCCACCGTTGCCGTGTCCTTACCGCGCTCCGCGAGACGAGTCCGTACGGCGTCGGCGCCGCGTGTCCTCCCCCGGTCGGCTTCGACGAGGCACGTCTGTGAACGAGAGCGTCCCCCGCGGCAACGTCGGCCACTGTGTGGCGCCGGTAGGTATCCCCCTGACGGACACGTCGCTCGTGTGCGACAAGTGCCTCCCGGTGGTTCCCCTCACCCTGGCCGTGCCATGGCGAGCGAGCCAGGCGCGCGCCGGCTCGGCCCGCAGGGAGTCGGGCAGGACGGGAGACGAGGCCACGAGCAGGCCAGGCGCGCGCCGGCGCGCAGGCGCTTGAGGACGTGTTAAGCAGTGAGCTGGGTAGAGGGGGAAGCTGCAGCGTGGCGCTCCCCTCTTGTTCGAGGCGGGCAGGACGTGAGACGAGGCCGCGAGCCAGGCGTGCGCCAGCGCGGCCCGCACGGAGTCGGGCAGGACGGGGAGGCGCTCCGCAGCGCAGACGGCGCAGAGCGAGGGCTGGGGGTTAGGGAGCGGGTGTAGAAGTGGTTGCCTAACCTACGGCGCTTCCGGGGCAATGGGACGCGGCGCGACCTCAGCGGCCGGGGTAGAGAGCGGGTGTGGAAGGGGATACCTACCCCCCGGCGCACAGCGTCTCAGGGGTGGCAAGGCACGGCGCGCGGGTCGAAGGAGCCGCGCGCCTGTAGGCAGGCCGCCCGCTACTGTACAAGGGGTTACATACCTACACGGCGCTTAGCACCTCCAGGCGCAGGACGGGGCGGCACTGCGCGGAGCGGGGCATTCAGTCCATTTTTTCTGTTGCAGGAAAATGTGACGCCTCCTCCCTCGCCCCCTCCTGCGTTCCCACTCGGGGAAGTTTTTTTTTAACGGGTGGTCCGATGCGACCACTCATGCGACACAGCCAAGGGTACGGTGTATTTTTCACGTCACATGCGTTGTCATGATACTTTATACTATTTTAATTTCTCAAATTTTTATTCTTAGGCCGAGGATGGTTCTGCCTCCACTGCGACACCGGAGGTTGGCGCTGCCTCCACTGCAGCTCCGGAGGTTGGCGCTGCCTCCCACGCAGCCTCCCCTCCTGCCGGGCCGGCAGAGGCGGGTGTAAGTATTCTCTTAGTTCACCTGGATTTTCCCTCTTTTAATCCTCTACTTAGTGTACAGATATTTTATGTTCTAGCTCCAGTTGCTGGGCGTGCATGTGTCGCCCCTACCTCTGCCTGTCCGGCAAAAGGTGGAGGCAGCCTGGGAGGCTGCTTGGCAGCAGCCACCCTTCTGGACGAGCAGCCCCAGGAGGACTAGCACTACCCGATGGGAACTGGAAGTGATCCCTGTCAAGGTTTGATTGATTTATCTTTCGTAGCATATATTACACCTCTGTAAGTCATTGATTTTGTCTAACTTTTTATTTCCTAATTTTAGGCAAGAATTTCGGCTTTTGACCGGCTCGGTCTGCAAGAGGAGGTCGACCCTACCAGACGGCAGCCCACCCGCCCCGCCCTCCCTGGCATGAGGCGTTAATTTTTAGGCACAAAGTGAAACGGAGTTGCCTTTTCGTCTGACCCGATTGGACTTTTTTTTTCTTTTAAGCATTGCCCTTATGGCCCTCTATAAGAATTTTCTGAAACTGTGCACATGGACGCAGGATACTTTTGCAGGGCACGCTGACGTGTTTTTACACTTTGAAAAAGCTTCCAAGTGGCCGAAAAATCGATTTAAAAGTCAGCTATCTCATTTCTTCTTATGGCGAAAGAAAGGGACACAACTATACGCGCATCTATGGTCCACAGGCCCAATTGCTGTAGGTCGATAACGAGGCAAAAAAACAAAAATCTGTCTAACAGAAATATCGAGGGTGACTGGGCAAGTACAGCAAACCAACTTTTATACTTATTAAATGTAACAGCGCAAAAACGCATTTGAAATTCAGCTATCTCACTCCATCCAATGGCAAAAGAAAGGGACAGAGCTACCCCCGCTCGCCTCGTCAGCTGGCTGCATCCGCTATTCCATCCTTTTCTAGACCACCACCAAATCTTCCGTCCTTCTTTTTTGTTGCGCAGCCCTTGCCGGGTACCCATTGTCGATGTGCCGAGCCGGGGCCTGGCCGAGCCACGGCTACGAGAGTGGCGACTCAAGGCAGGAGGACCGTTTCGGTGGGACCCTACCCCTCCCCTCTACCCTAGAGTACGCACAACAAGCCAAGGGACCCGAGACTCAGAGCGAGGCGTGCATTGTCGGGCCGCCGGGCCAAGCCGGGCGGGGACAACACCTTGCAGGCCAGCACTGGGCGGCCCGCGTATGAGAACCCAGGTCTGAAAATCTCGTGAGATTTTTAGAGATCTCGGTAGTGTTCAGAGATCTCTGAAGGCATTGAGAGATCTCTCAAGGGTTGAGAGATCTCAATTCGATTTTTAGAGATCTCTCATCGTCTTCAGAGATCTCGCAACGCCATCAGAGATCTCTCAACGCCATCAGAGATCTCTCAACGCCATCAGAGATCTCTCAACGCCATCAGAGATCTCTCAACGCCATCAGAGATCTCCTAACGCCGTCAGAGATATATAAACACAGAGATCCCTTTAATGCACGCCCCATGTCGATGCCCCGGGGGGGGGGGGGGGGGGTGCTTGCACGGCACTGCACGGTGCCTCTTCTTGGCCTGGGCGGCGCCCCTGCTTCTATGGCCACGACGACCAGACGCCCCCCCCCCCCCCCCCCTCTCCCCGCACCGCCTTGCGCCGCACTGTGGGCACGCGTTGCACTGGGCCGTCTCCTGCTCGCCGCAGCGGGTGCAGCCCGGGGCGTCCGCTTGGAGGACTGCTTGAGGCGGAGGAGGTGGGCAGCGCGTCGTGGGCGGCCTCGAACCACGAGCTGCTCGTCTCGATGGTCAGCACCGGCGGTGCACGCGCCGCCCGCCGGTACAGCTCCAGTCCTTCAGGGCGGCCATCGGGGACCTCGGGGGCCGTGAGAGCATGACCGCCCGGGCCGGGGGTGGGCGCCGGGGGTGGCCGGGCGCCGAGCTCTGGCGTGCGGAGGTTGTCTAGGCTCGCCGCGCCGCGACCGGTCATGAGCGGGAGGACGTATCGAGATCTCGATGCAGCCCCTGCGGTCGCACCCTGCCCCTCGCTGGGCTCCGTGTGTAAGCGTGTGGTGCTTAGGGACCGCAGCCACCACTCCAAGAGACCCTACTCAGCCCTCGGTAACCAGCAGCGGGGGCCCAGCACTGCCCGCAGAACCAGGTGGAACCAGGCCGCGCCGTTTGCATTGTTGGCATTCCCCCGACTGGCCTAGGCGTCTGCACAAATATCTCAATTGGTACTCATGTTGCCAGCAATACAGAAAGAAATTTATCTATAAAATTGGTATGAAAGAAAAGCAATGTATCTCAATTCTGAATCCCTATGAATATGCACTTTGCTAGTCATTTGTATAGTGTTTCACTAATACTACAGACAAAGCATACGACTTCACCTCACTCTTTGGTTTTATGTGTTTTATGCTTCATGAAGTTAAATTTTAAAGACACAAAGTTGTGCAATCGAAAGTTTAATCTGAAAGGCACCATAACAAAGCACTCTACTCAAAACAAAATCTTATTGGAAGCCTCAGCTAGTACAAAACGTTAAGTGGTGCTAACTTTTACAAGTTGATAGTGCCAGATAGATCCTTTGTTTCTTTTCTTAAAAAGTGGGTGTAAAGGTGCTTCCTAACATTTAGAAATATGCCCTTTAAAGAGTGCGACAAGACATCACTCTGTATTAATTTATAAGAAGATCCATGCATCTCTTCCATTTAATGGAAAATGTTTCTATTTTGCTGTACGCGATACACCTACAAGTCAACGTATTATAGGATGTAGCAACTTTCACAAGCTAGAGAGCAAATGTCCTATTGCCTGCAATAACTTGTCCTCATATGCCAAGAGTTGAGAAAGTTATTTACTATTCCGTCCTTCCTGTTTACGATAATGAGATGCCCAACCTAGGTCATATTTGCTCCTTCGGCGAATGAAAACCACCTTTTATTTTATTTTGTTTCTTACAGAGTGACCGTCATTTTGACGCAATCAACTATCTGTTCCTAAGTGAGATTAGCAAACAGCATGTTGTAGCTGCAACTAGGTGCCAACTTCTAAATTTGCTTCAGGTTATTTAGACTGTTCTTTGTCAATTGGCGGTCAAGAAATGAAAAGGTGAAGTTCTCTGATCTTTCACATTTATTCCAAGTTCACATTATCTGCTGCATAAATTAAATATTTAGGCCAAGGACACTTATCACATACAGAAGTTAAACCCTACAAGTCCCTTAAGCTAGGATTACAAAACATACATTTGTCAAAACTATACTGCACTTGCATCTGATCACAGCTGTCCTTTGTAGTCTCTCTTTAAATAAGATTTGGTAACATAAATAAGTCTATTTCTCATACAATATTACCGCATACTTGAGTTAATCCCTTTCATAAAAGTTGGGAATGTCAATTACAAAACTTTTTGAGTCAAAGTTAATAAAAACACATTTTCTGCAAATTTGGCTAAAACTGACAATAGAAGAGGTAGCATGAACATCAAAGGCACATTTCTTTACAGCAGGTAAAAAATTAATTCCTTCAGCCAACCTGATTGGCTGCACAATACACATCAATAATTTGTCATTTGTTGAAACTATTTTATCAATATTTGCATAGCTACCATCTTGCATTTGAACACAGCTGTCATTAGTAGACTTTGTCTTTAAATATGATTTGCTTACATAAAGAAGCCCATTCCTTAAAACTCTGTTAAAAACCTTCACTTTGTTATTTACAACAGGTACATTGTTCCCCTCAAGCAAAACACCTTCATGGTCACTGACTTGCATGAATGCTTGAGAGGCAGTAACGGAAACATCATCATAGCGCTCAGCTTTGGAGTATTTACAACCTAATAAACCACTGCAAAATAATAAAGCCTCATTACTAACTGGATTACAAACGATTTGCTGTTGAGCTGTTTGAAGTCTACTAAATTTAACAGAGATTTCATTAATTACACTCCTGGTCCCTCTTACTAATTTTACAAGCAAACCATTGCCAGACTCAAAAATAAAATTGCTGTTAGTCCAGATAGGTCCACTCTGAATTACCATGTCGACATGATGGGTACACAAATGCAAATTGTAAGTAACTTTCTCCAAACCATAAAGAGCTTGAAAACTGATAACAAAGTCATTGAGGTCTTTCCTTGCCGTTTCCAGATCCCCTCTAGAAATCTTGTCAGATAAAAGAATGTGAAGCGCACTAACAAAGAGCTTCAAGTTCTGGAAGTGTCTGGGAGGCAACAAGTCTTCAAGACATGGGATAGCAAAGTAGAGAAAAAATGACCTATACTCCTTAGCCTTGTATTTAACTTTGCTATCCAAATGCCTTGGCTTTCTAGACATACCCTGAGGTAGGGTTACTTGATCTAAACGTGTGTTCACAATATCTAATTTTTCCTCACTTAAGATGGTCAAATATAAAGCCAGCAAATCTGAAGCAACGCCCTCCAATAGTGCATGCATATAATCAATGGACACAGACCAGACAATATTAAAAGCGTTACATCCCACCGATTCAAGAAGTTGAGTCAACATAAGACAAACTGACACACCAAGAAAACCCCGAACAAATTTAACAAATTAGACCGCTGAAGTGTATCAGCTTCAACCATATCTTTGATTACTTCCTCTTCAGTCCTATTTGGATAAGAAGCAGACGTATCAAAATGTTTAAGATGAGGTTTCCCTTCATCAGCTATAGAATCATTAGGGTGATAACAATACAAGCAAGAATACCCCCCATTAAACTGACGCTGACACAAAATCTTTGCCTTGGCAACAGAGTCCACGGATAAACCTATAGCAAATAGAGGGCGTTTTTCATTACCATGAGTTCCAGGGACAGTGACACCACTTTGAGACAGACTCATCAGTTGACTTAGTATAGGTTTTAAGTAAAGAGCCATGTTTGGTGCTCCTTTCCCAAACCAAAGTCCACCTAAGGTCAGGTTTTCCTGCTTGTAACGTATTTCAGGGACTAATTCATTTAAATGCAAAAAAAATGGATACAGACTCCCCCTATTATCTTCATAAACTTGAACTCCATCAGTATTCATAACACAAGTCAAAACATCTCCATTACCATTTATCTGAGAGAACCTTTTGTAAAGTTCTCCATCGAATACATCACAAATATCATCAGTGTTTCTAATACACTTTTCCACTAATTTAACATTAGGCCTACTTAAAATACTTTCAATTTGATCTTTAATGGAAAGTGTGATAAAATAATTTTTGGAATCAATTGAATGCAAAATAATTTCTCTGTTACATTCTGGTCTGGGACAGTTAGTACTTGACAAATCTTTGGGAAAGTCTTCACAAGATCCAACGTAAATTTCACAAGAACCACAATAATAGTGGCGCTGCACATTCGATGACGGTGGAAACACATTTTTGAAAACGTGGTAAGAAATATCTAGCACAGGGGAGCCAAACAAAGCATTAACAAACTTAATTTGGTCCTCAATAAAAGCTTGAGTGTGACAATGCCTGATGGCTTGATGCAGAATAATTAACAATGCATCTAGTCGACTCAGAGGAGAAACTAGACGCAGTTTCTCATTAAGATGGTACTTTGAATTGTAGTCCACTTTTTGCTTTGGTTCATCTTCACCATGCATATTATCTTCACCATGCATTTCAGCTTCACCATCCATTTCATCTTCACCATGCATTTCATCTTCACCAAGGCTATCACAAGTACTTGCAGATGGACTCTCAATACCCTCACTATCACTGGCACTGTTAGTCTCTTGTTGATCCTCAGGAGTATGTTCAGAGCTACCATGAGCGAGTTCATACTGAATACCACCCTCCTCAATGCCATCCCGTTGAGTACTTCCATCATGTTCACTTTCTTCCTGAAAAAAAAAAACAACCAAATGCTAAGTTATTTTCACTGTTACATCACACTGAATTGTACCCAATTGGGAATATAATTACCTCAGACAGAACTGAACGTGATGAACACTGTTGATAGACTTGTGCTTGGAAACTGCTTTGTGATCCAGCTACATTTTGAGTGACACCATTTTCATCCTGAAGAGCAAAAATTATGCAATTAGAAAGTTTAACAATCAACTTATGATTAGCTAAAGTACGCCGCCCAGAGAAACAAGTTGGTAGCAAGCAAAATTCGCACATCTGCTACTTACATCTTGTGATTCGTCAAGTTCCTGAGGATGTTGTTCATAAATTACATCTTCCCCTTCTACATCTTCAACCGCGTTCTGCTCTTCGCGAGGTTCTTCATCTGCAGAAAATAGTTTGTTTTAAACAGAGAACATAGACGAACGTACGATTTTACTTGTAACTTACTTGTAACTTACTTGACACTTTTTTTTCTAGAGCGCAGCGTCCCTCCCGGGATTTCTTTTCCGGAAGAAGGGTTTAGAAGGTATGTTTTATATGGGCCTCTCTTCTTCTTAGGAGGGCTAGGTGTATCTCTGGGGTCCATATTTTCGAACACCAATTAACCTCCGCTCCACGGTGCCTAACCTCCACGTAACGTGGTGCCCGTCCTACTGCTTGGAGGAAGAGGCCAGGAGGGAATGGGCCGGGGAGGGGGCGCGGGGGGGGGGGGGGGGCGCTACTACTGTCAACTGTCAACTTTGTTTTTCATAACTAGGCTGTTAAACACGTTGTTAGCACGTTCAGGCTCTTCTCCACTAATTTAAAATATGAAAGAAAACTATATTCTCTGTGAATTCCAACAAGGTGAATTTTTTGAATCGAAATTGAATCGTTCGTTAGTGAAAACCAATCGGTGCAACGGAAACGGGACAACGGAACATGACAAAGGCCGTTGGAAGAAGGCGGTGGCGGTGAGTGATGCTACCGCGCAGTTTTCGTTTCTTCAAACGTGTGTGTGTGTGCATGACCCTGTTGGTTTGGCGTCATAACGGTCGTTATGCCCCACAATATATTGTGTGCACCAGAAATGTCGTTCGGCGTTAGTAGTGAGGAGCCACATGCCTATGTGGCCTATGTTGATGGGGAAAAAGAAGTGGTCCCTCTATCATTTTTCAAAAAGTTTTGTGCTGATAGGAGGAAGGAAGGCTGGGATCGCAAGTATTTGTACCAGGTGTTCTGGAGCCCAAAGTCAGATGATTCGCCCAGGGAGGCTTTAAGACGTATGCCCGAGATACCTGTCTGTGAAATCGGAACAACCTCCAGTAACAGAGCAGGTTACTACAGAGCAACGGTTCTCCTTGTAGCTGGTAAGTAAACCCTTCATCTGGCGCTCTCGACATCTTTCTCTTTGGCCTTTAGTGCTCATTGATTCCGTGGTTGAAACGCATGTCAGAGCCCGGACTGCAGTTCATCAGCCGTCTTTTTATTGCTTTCCACTCGTGCATAGGTTATGATCATTAGATAACTGAGCAAGATAGTGTCAAGTTTGTGGCAGTCATTAACTACACAGTGGATTTTCTGTTAGATCATTTCTAGCCTACAGCTTTATCACTAAGCTCTCTTCAGGGTTGTTACCTATCCTCAAAAGTTTTAATTTTAATTCCGTTTCCTCTGCTTTCAGATTCCTACGAAGAAGTGACCGCATCATTGGAACGTAAACGGTGTCCTGCCGGCAATATGGTTGGGACCTATACATCGTTTGATGAACCAAGAAGGTTGAAACAGGTATGCATTTGTAGTTTTATCACAGGAGTCCCTCAGTTACAAAATTGTTTGAAATCCGACCTGATGGCTGATTACGGTTTTGTTTTCCACCATTGTTTTGGCGGCATATTGTCTGGATTTCAATTTTGGATGTCCAGTCTAAGAACGAAATAGGTATGAACAATACCTCCGATCAGAAACCCAAGACAAAGAAAGTTAAGAAGCCGGCTGGTATTAACCAAGTTGCCCAAATAACCAATGCATCAGACATTACAGATTGTCTAAAAAGGACATTTGCCTCTGTTCTAAATGAAACAGCTGATGAAATAGACGAACCATCTGAATGTGATTCGAACAGTAAATCAGATACATCAAGAATGGTGCGATATGACTCTTAACATTTTCAATCCCCTTTGAATTTTTGTTTATTTGATCCTCTAATTTTCAGCTCTGGTGAAATGATTTGAAACTCTCTTTCACAGAAATCCCACGGAAATAATGAAAAGAACACATGCAAGGATAAGGAAAAGAACAGTCAAAATGCTGCAGTTCACAAAGAAGCTTCCACAAACAAGGTATGGAGGGAAGTTTTTTCTGTATGTTATTTAGTGTCTTGTCCATTGACAAAACCTATTTGAAATTAATTTTTGTTTTTCAGAAAAGTAATGAAGGAACATGAAATATAAAAATGATAGAACAGAATGTTGACGATAAATCTAAAAGAAGAAAGGGAGAGAAAATAGCTAAACAGACTAGTGACAAGTTGGAATCCATCAGGGAATGCCCGCCACAAAACATCAGAGAACAATCAAATAACAAAAGCACTGCACAGTTGAGAAGAGATGAGAAGCAGGACACTTCTAAGGATGGGGCTGATGAAATTGACAATCTGTCTGATCATGATGGGAGCAGTGACGCAGAAACCACAAATATGGTGTGATATGGCAAATGAGATTTTTAGTCCCCTGTAAATTTTTGTTTATTTTATCTCCTAATTTTCAGCTCTGGTGCAATGATTTGAAACTCTCTTTTACAGAAATCCCACGGAAATAATGAAAAGAACACATGCAAGGATAAGGAAAAGAACAGTCAAAATGCTGCAGTTCACAAAGAAGCTTCCACAAACAAGGTATGGAGGGAAGTTTTTTCTGTATGTTATTTAGTGTCTTGTCCATTGACAAAACCTATTTGAAATTAATTTTTGTTTTTCAGAAAAGTAATGAAGGAACAAGAAATATAAAGATGAAAGTACAGAATGTTAAAGATAAATCTAAAAGAAGAAAGGGAGAGAAAATAGCGAAACAGACTAGTGACAAGTTGGAATCCATCAGGGAATGCCCGCCACAAAACATCAGAGAACAATCAAATAGTAAAAGCACTGCATCAAAAGGGAACAGCATTTTACAGTTGAGTAGTGATAATGAGGAGAACAATTCCGAAAAATCGGATAAGGAACAACACAGCAGCCATAAACCAACTGCTGACACCGTGGATATGATTACCAACAACTCTTTTGAAACTCGCGGAGATTCTGTGGATGAAATGAAAGAAGCAGACAACTGGTTTGCCAGCTTAGATGAAGGTGGCCATACTGATACTGCAGAAGAATCAGAAGAAGAAAATCCAAGAAAGGAATGTTATATGAAGGATTCTGAAACCTCTTCTAATCCAGTAAAATCTGGTTCCTCAGTGAAGCGGAAGTTGCCTTTTGCTCACTCTGATGAAACATTAGGCGACGAACCTTCTTTAAGAGTTCTTACCATTGATTCAGAAATCTGTCAAAGTGAAGGTGGTAAAAAAAAGAGACTGATCCGAAGAATCTCTAGTCTGCAAAACAAGACATATGCAGATACTACAGATAGTGAGTTCGAGGTTGATGGGAAAAAGTTCACTTGTGACCCGGATTATACACCAAGGAAAACTGAAGAACTTAAGGCCCTAATCAAAATTAAAGATGCTACCATTAAAAAACTGCAGGGGCTAAACCTTCGCCACCAAGAAAATATTTTTAAATTCGAGGACAAAATGTCCCTTCTTGAAAAGGAAAATTTGGAGTTAAAGCAGCAAGTAGAAAGTCTGCAAGCAAAGCTTAAATCAGGTATGTTGTTTCTGTGTTGTGCTTTGAAAGAAATTTTCGTTCAGGCATGACAGTTTTTCATGATATCACTGAATTAAATCACTTAACTTTTGTAAGTCATACAATGTTTTTCTTTTGACATGTTTCTGTAGTTAATCAACGTAAGGAGAATGTAACAGTTCAACATAAGGAGCAAATTTTCGTTTCCTCAAGTAAGAAAAACCCTTATTCAGATTCTCATGACAAGAAGACGTCCACTTCTCAGCACAAAGTAAATGTGCCATTCCAAAAACCAGGTGAGATTTTATCCTGTGACCAATTGCAAGTTCAAGCAAATAATTTAGTCATGTATTATCAGATCATAAGTATCTCATTGTGCTTGAAAAGTTTTTCATTGAAGTGTTATAAACTTACTTAGACATTTTCTTTCAACTCCCTTTCACAGTGTACTTCTGCAAACTAAATTTTATTTCTTTATTCCAAGTGATAGGCAGCTAAAATAGTATGTTTATTTACTCAGCAACATCACTGGTGTGTAAACTAGTTTCATTATTCCATTATTTTGCATGTGCAGTGTTGTCACCTTCGTCATCACCAGAGGGAGCAGGGGGACTTTGCGAACCTGTATATTCAAGTGCAAGTGATGACGAGGCAGCGGAAGAGAAGAAGGTAGTGCATTATCTTATCTTTATTGACTCAGATTTTTGGGAGAGTGAATAATAACAATCTGGACTGAATCCGAGCACAACTGCACTCTCTCGGATATTTACATAAAGTATTATTAACTTACTTCAATATTTGCAGCCTTTATTGGATGGAATCGAGGCTGACCAAAAAATCTGGTCCCTCATTCGAGACATAAAGTCTGGTGAGAAGGGGGACCTTCGTTTTGTCAGACTTAGCCGTTGTAGGATTTGGTCCTGAAACTCTGGCCCGCAGTAGCATCAAGGGCACAAAGAGGGGCCATGCCAAAGAGGTAGAATCGCGACCACCCCTCAACACAGGAATGCTGAAGAAAATTTTCAGTAAGTATGCAAGTTATATTCTTAGTCTGTTGTGTTGGCTCACTGTTTAAAAACAAAAGTTTCAAGTTCAAGGGGTGTGGAATCTATTAGATTATCCCTGAAAATTTGGCCTGAATTATCAGGGAAAGAAAATTTTATAAGTAGCCTCTAAATTCATTAACTACTAGAATTTGTTAACTCTAAAGTGCTCTTGATCATCACAATAAATGTATGTCTAGGATATAGGACTTGTTCAGGCCATAAGCTTTTTATATCTCACTAAATGGAATGGGGTGCCTTAGCACTTAAGTTTTTCAACCTTTTTGTTTCTTAAGGGAATACAAAGTTTAAATAACAAAATTTAACTGATCAGATAGCATGTGAATTTACTACTGCACATGCGTGCTGAACTTTCAACAAATTTGTCACACTGTCAGTAATCATTTACCATTTGCTTGCAGACTGCTTGGTAACACGAGTTCAAAAAGAAGTGGGAGGTGATGAAAAGACCCTTGTTGCTACACATTACCGGCTTACAACGGCGCGTTTTCATTCGGCCTTGCGCCAAGTGCAAAAGAAGATGCGCGGCGAGGGGTACGGGATGAACAAGAAAACCGACGCAGTCACCGCGGACCTCCTGTCCGATCGCTGAGCATGCTCAGCGACTGCTCAATTCAGCTAACTTTTAATAATTTTTTTTTAAATTCGTGTAATTTGTGGAAAGTTATTTTCGTTTGTTCAGCGTTGCATTAAACATGTGCCTTTTGCAATAATTGTGTCCCGTTTTTCAACTCCGGACGGCCTTTCCCCTGCAGTTGACCTCACCTCCGGCAGCAGCCACACGGGCGGCTGAAACCACCTTGTTTAGGACAGTGCTTGCGGAGTCAACGTTTCTCTGAAGACAATCTCTTAATAACCAGAGATCTCTCTTTAATGAGGCAAAAATGGGTAGATCTCGCCCCCTTCTCGTCTCTGAACATAAGAGATCTCTCAATGTTCAGAGATCTCTTTTCAATAAGAGATAAAATGGGTAGATTTCGCCCCTCTTTTCGTCTCTAAACAATAGAGATCTCTCATCGTTCGGAGATCTCTCATCGTTCGGAGATCTCTCATCGTTCAGAGATCTCTCAACGTTTGGAGATCTCTCAACGTTTGGAGATCTCTCAACGTTTGGAGATCTCTCAACGTTCGGAGATCTCTCAACGTTCAGAGATCTCGTTTCAATGAGAGATGAAAAGAGGGGCGAAATCTACCCATTTTTTCTCTTTTCCTATAAGAGATTTTCAGACCTGGGAATAAAGCGGTGCACTGACCGTTACCACAAAACTATAATTTTAAAACTGCCCCGTTCCATTACAAAACTAATACAAACATTTAAATATCCTTCAATTTTAAAAAACAAAATTTAATAAACTCATAAAACTTAAATAGGCGGTAACGTAACCAACCCAAACCCGTGCGAAACTCCGGGCCTGCCAGTGTCTCACAGAGTGAGACAGTATCTACAAATCTACAAAATGCTTAATCATGTGCAAAACTTCGGGCCTACCAGTGTCCCACTTAGTGGGACAGTATTTTTATAAATAGCTCCGAAATGAAGATTTTTTTTATATAGCTCGGAAATGAAGATTTTTTAATTTTTTTATGTGTCTTGTTTTCCTCCTTACCCTTCACATGTTTTGAGCGGTAACATCTTTTCTTTTAATGCATATTATTGTTTTAACTTAAGAATGTCATTCACTTTTTTATTTGCTGCATTATTTTGTTGGGGATGAAGTCTAAGTGGTAACACATTATCTCATCCTGGATCGTCCCAGGGATCGTAGAAGTTTGACTTTTAAATGCATAGTCCAGCAAGCGCTCCTTATTTTCCTGAGTGAGCTCCTTTAATGATTTCATGTTTTTGAAACCTTGCTGCATACAAAAGGCATGACTCCGTCTCATGACTGTGGGCCAATTGCATTTCAGTTTTTCACATAAAAGTGGCATTTTACTTATTTTTTTAAGCAAGCTTTTTCCTGATCTATGGAGCATATTCCACGTAGAGTCTCCCAGATTAATCTGAGTAGTGGAATCAGTGCGTTGCACACAGACAGAAGAGAGATAAGTGTTTTTGTTATTTAAATAGAGACTGAGTATCACACTACCTAAATTTAGAGGATTTAATGCATTCTTTTCATGTAGTGCTTTCTGAAAGTATGTGTGAACTTCATCTGAAATAATTACTTTTAAGTCTTTGTCAGACAGTCTCATCCATTTCCTATTCCCTTTAGCGTTTGACTCAGCCAGCAGTAAGACGTAAGGATTCAAGCAATTTAAATTCAGTCCAACACGTATTTCTTTCGATTCATTTTTAGTGAGTGGGAATGACTTCACTTTAAGTTGTGTGGGATAGATGTGCATTCTATCTTTAGTGACACTCACATATTTTTTTTCTGGCTGTTGGTCTAACCCAAGGGAAGTGATAACCTGGGGGTCAACGGCCTCTGGATTTTGACAAATCTGATCTAAGTCAATTTGCATCACCAGGTCATCCCACGCGGGCGTGGGTCCTGGTAGTGGGTAAGGACAGGGAGGGGACGTGGGTGTCGGGGGAGCCATCCATGTGGATGGGGCAGACGGGCCATAGGCATGAGGGTAAGGTCCATCGCCGTCGTCCAGGCTGACGGGGGTCATGTTGGAGCCAGGGTGCCGGGCAGGGACACCGCCAGCAGACAACGCCCCGCACGGTGTGAAGGCCGAAGGCAGGGCCCGCCGTCCAGGCTGACGAGGGTCTTGTCGTCCTCGCGGAACAAGTCCGAGAAGAGGTCCTCGTACCGCAGGCCCCGCTTGGCTGCCGGCTGTGCGACTGCATCACCGGGACGTTTGCTTGGCATCATGGTGTTCTTCTTGAAGAGAGAGAAGTAGAGACGTCGCTGACCGAAGTACAAACGAGAAACTGATGCAGATGCTTGCGAAGTCCTTTGACTTATAGGATGGACGAGGCGACAATGCGACACCTATAGGCAAAAAAGCGAAACTTGTGCTTCTTTCTTATTGGTTAAAAACCCTAATTTAAGCCAATCACAGACGAGGTGTTCAGACGGCACGACGGCCGACATGTCTGTACAGGTAGCACTCTGAGCACGCACCGACATGCACTGCACGGAGCTGACAGCGGGGCGACGCACTGCGCTCTTATTGGTCGAAAATCCTAATTTAAACCAATCACAGACGAGGTGCTCAGACGGCACGGCGTCCGACAGGCTTGTACAGGTAGCACTCTGAGCACGCACCGACACGTACTGCACGGAGATGACAGCGGGGCGACGCACTGCGCTCTCATTGGTCTAAAATCGAATTAATGACCAATAGCACGCCAGCGCTGCCAGCGCTGCCAGCGACGCCAACGCGACAGCGCGCCCTATCGGTAACGAATGGAACTAACAATGCCCTATATATCGAGGCGCTGTCCGCCCTCTCGCCATCAGTTCGTCGTCGTCGTCACCGTGGGATCTTCTCCGTGCTTCGTCGCCGTTTTCCGTGCTCTTCGCTTCAACAGTCTTTTTAGAGACTTCTAACAAGGACCTTTTGCTTCAAATTTATTTTGAAGTTTTTTAAAAAGTCCTTTTGAGGACTTTCTTCACACTTCATATTTTTGAAGTTTTTTAAAAGTCTATTTTGAAGACTTTTTTTTCACTTCATATTTTTTGAAGTGTTCTCTCACCATGGATTCTTCTGTGAAGAATATCCTTTCTGAGTGGGATGAAGCATGCTTCCTTAATGACGAGCAGCTTTCTGAAGCATACACACTCTTCCTCTTGGCGCTTCTTGATGCTTCCGCTGAGGAACGCCAAGACCCCCGTGTCCTCCCTTTCCTCCGGGTTGGATACGGGGCATACCTGCGGGATCAGGGCAGCGCTGACCCCAACGCCGCCCTGACCTACGGGATGGCCACTGCCCTGGTCGGTGGCGGTAGTACAGCGGGTATGGAGCGCCCCGCTACCCCCGCGCGGACCACTCTGACGATGGCCAGCCCAAATCTCCAAAACACCGCCAGCCCTATCAATAGGCACCTTCGCAGGTTGTTCTAGCTTGTTCCACATTTGTTCCAAATTATTCTGCGATATCCCGGTCTTCAGGCCTCTTAGAAAAGCAGTGGCTGGGTGGGCCAGGCGAACAATGCCCTAAATACCGAACACGAATGAAAGAGTGGTCGCCGCGGCATAAAAAATGCACCAAGGACATTGTTCCACTATTGTTCCGAGCGTACCAGTGCGAGAATACAACAAGGGTGAATACAACTTAACGATAGTTACATTTAATAACAAATACTTACGAATTTATTTGCGCATGTTTTTTTTTGCTTCTGCTCACTTTAGAATATTACATGCCTGTGCCTAAGAAAAAGAGAGTAATTAAAGTTTTAAATGATAGTCTGACTTCAGCCCTGGATCGCACGCAGACTAGTGATCCGTTTGCCAGTCACATAATAAAGCGAACTGTTGAAGCTACTGTCTCTGCCCTCGGGGTAGACACAGAGAATGTTACCGTAAAACCTGTGTGTGCCACAAGTACGGTGCGGAAGAAACGCCGTCAGAACAGGGAGACCGTTGTAGAATCTGTAAAGGCAGATTTTTCATCAAACCCAGGTCCATTTTTGGTCCATTGGGACGGAAAACTATTGGCAGATAGTAATGGTTAGTTTTCAGTCAAATCTATGGTTATTAATTTTTCCGTTTCAATTTTGAATGCTTCTATTTGTGCACAGATTCTAAAAAAAAATATGACCGCTTACCAGTTATATTGACTGGTCCCGGTGGAGTTGAGCAGCTGCTAGGAGTCCCGAAACTCCCGAAACCACGACGATCATAAGGTGGCTGAGACACATTTCCATTGTCGAATCTCGGTAATATGTTTCTAGACATATCACGAAATGCAGTTTCAATGTTCTGCTGATAAGGGAGCACACGGCTTCTTGCAGTTACGATAAATGCATTGGCGGGTTCAGCGAATGGAACATAAGGTAGAATTATATCTGTACAGAAAGTTCCTTAAGGAAATTGTGAATTATTGTAGGAATGTGGGGCTTCAGGGTCTTTTTCTTTGTCTCTCTTTCTCTATCTTTCTCCCTCTTTCTCTATCTTTCTCCCTCTTTCTCTCTCTTTCTCTCTCTTTCTCTCTCTTACTCTCTCTCTCTCTCTCTCTTTCTCTCCTCTCATACTCTCATACCCTCTTTCTCTCTCTTTCTCTCTCTTTATCGCTTTCTCTCTCTCCTGTTCTCTTTCTCCCTCTTTCTCTCCCTTTTTTTTCTCTCCCTCTTCTCTCTTTTTCTTCTTCTCTCCTCTCTCTCCTTCTCCCTTTTTCTCCTTCTCTCCCTGTCTCTCTCTTTTTCTTCTTCTCTCTATCACTCTCTTTCTCTCTCTGTATCCCTCCTTCTCTCCTTTTCTCTCCCTTATTCTCTATCTCTTACTCTCCCTTGCTCTCTCCCTCTCGTTCTCTCCCCTTTTTCTCTCTCCCTTTTTGTCTTTCTCTCTCTCTCTCTCTTGCTCTCTCTCTTTTTCTCTCTCTCTTTTTTTTTCTCTCTCTCTCTCTTTCTCTCCCTTTTCTTCTCTCTCTCTCTCTCTCTTTTTACCTTTTTTTCTCTTTCTCTTTCTCTCTCTCTCTCTCTCTTTCTCTCTCTCTCTCTTTCTCTTATCTCTCTGTCTCCCTCTTTCTCTCCTTTTCTCTCTATTTTTCCCTTTTTCTCTTTCACTCTCTCTTTCTCTCCATCTCTTTCCCTTTCTTTCTCTCTTTTTTCCTTTTTCTCTTTTTCTCTCTTTCTCCCTCTCTCTCTCTTTCTCTCCTTTCTCTTTTCTCTCTGTCTCCCTCTTTCTCTCCTTTTCTCTCTCTTTTTCTCTCCCTTACTCTCTATCTCTTACTCTCTCTTTCTCTCTCCCTCTCTTTCTCTCCCTTTCTCATTCTCTCTCTTTTTTTTCCTTTTTCTCTTCCTCTCTCTTTCTCCCTCTCTCTCCTTCTCTCCTTTCTCTTTTCTCTCTGTCTCTCCTCTTTTCTCTTTTCTCTTTTTCTCTCTCTCTTTCTCTCTCTTACTCTCTATCTCATACTCTCTCTTGCTCTCTCCCTCTTTTTCTCTCTCCCTCTCTTTCTCTCCCCTTATTCTCTCTCCCTTTTTGTCTTTTTCTCTTGCTCTCTCTCTTTTTCTCTCTCTCCTTCCTTCTCTCTCTCTCTTTTTCCCTATTTTTCCTTTCTTTCTCTCTATTTTTCCTCCTTCTCCTCTTTTCTCTCTCCTCTCTTTTTCTCCTCGCCTTTTCTCTCTCTTTTTCTCCTTCCCTCCTCCGTCCTTCTCTCTCTCTTTCTCTCTCTGTCCCTTTCCTTTTCTCCTTCATTCTTTCTTTCTCTCTTTCTTTCTCCTCTCTATCTGTCTCTCTTTCTCTCCTCTCTTTCCCTCTTTCTTTCTCTCTTTTTCTCCTGCTCTCTTTTACTCCTCTTTTTTTCTAATTCTCTCTCTCTTTTTTTTTCTCTTCTCTCTCCTTCTCTCTTTTTTCTCCTTTTCTCTTTGTCTCTCTCACTTTCTCTCTTTCTCTCTCATTTTCTCTCTTTCTCTCTCATTTTCTCTCTTCTTCTTCTCTCTCTCTCTCTCTCCCTCTCTCTCTTTTTCTCTTTTTCTTTCTCTCTCTTTCTCTTTCTCTCTCTTTTTATATCCCTCTCTTTCTCTCTTTTTTTCTCTTTCTCCTCCTTTCTTTTCTCTCTCTCTCTGTCTCTCTTTTTCCTTCTTTCTCTCTCTTTCTCTCTATTTCTGTCTCTCTCTGTCTCTCTCTCCTCTCTTTTTCTTCTCAGCTCTTTCTCTCCTCTCTCTTTCTCCTTCATTCCTTCTCTCTCTCATTTTCTCCTTCTATCTCTCTCTCTCGCTCTCTTTCTCTCCTTCTCTCTCTGTCGTCCCCTCCCTCTTTCTTGCCTCTCTTTTTCTCCTTCACTCTTTTTCTCCTTCTCTCTCTCCCTCTCTCTCTTTTTCTCCTTGTCTTTTTCTCTCTCGCTCTTTTTCGCTCTCTCATTTTCTCTCTTTCTCTTTTTCTCTTCCTTTCTCTCTCTTTCCTTCTTTATCTTTCTCTCTCTTTTTCCCTCTCTCTCTCTTTCTGTGTCCCTCTGTTTCTCTTTCTTTAATTTCCTTTTCTTTTTACATATCTATTTCAAAAAAGTCATACGACGCCGAAAGGAGGGGGTGCGGTAGGTCCCACCGAGATTTGAACTCGGATCGCTGGATTCAAAGTCTAGAGTACTAACCATTACACCATGGGACCGAGACGCGAGGTGACGGGCTACTGAGTGGCCTGTAGTATGGAACCGTGAAGGGACAAGGAGTCGACCGTTCAGCTCGCGCTGCTGATGTGTAATGAACGTGTGTACAAGGGAGGCTGTCGGCAGGTCGAGAAACCAAGGGCGCAGCGCCACCTTCAAGTCGCACAAATCTTTCGCCTTTTACTAAAGATTTCCGTGGGAGTGGCGCGCTATTACGCGCATCGACAAAATTTTTCTCAAAGCCCGGCTCCGTAAGAGCGGGGCGAGTAATCGTAAGGGCTTGCTGGGTCTGCGGGCCGTTGCTGCCGCAGCGTTTTTCCGGGTATGACGGCCCGCCCCGCACAGCGCTGCCCTTTTTGAGCGTCCTCGTTTGGTGGTGTTTAAAAAATGGGCCCAGCGCCTTGAAAAGGCACAAAAGGGAAGGGTCCGTCCGGGATTTGAACCCGGGACCTCTCGCACCCTAAGCGAGAATCATACCCTTAGACCAGCGGCCCACACGAGATGTGCACCGGCGGGCGCGACAACAGATGGGGCATGTGTGCGCGCTGCAAACTCTGGCAAAAATGGATTGCGTGACTCCAGAGAGAATCGAACTCTCGACCCCCAGGTTTTTTTAAATTTATTTTATACAAGAGTACATAGAAACACAAATGTAACACAAATGTTTGAAAAAATTTGACAAACAAATAAAAGCGCAAAGAAAAGCGGAATAACATATATCTTTCTTAGGAATATAGTCAATTAACAGGTAGTAATAAGAACAGAGGGGTGGCCAGACTGCATTAAACAAATTGAGGTACCATAAAATCCACGAAGAGAGGAGTAGAAGTAGATATTTGTTGGTGAGTTGTAGGGCACAGATCTGTATCGGTAGGGGGACCATAGATGAACATAGTTGTTGCTGAGCGGTGGAGTTTCATTGGATCGCCAGGCAGCATAGGAGAATGCATAATGGGGGCGGTCATAATGAGGGGTGACAGCAAAACCACGAAAATCATAAGGTGGCTGAGACACATTTCCATTGTCGAATCTCGGTAATATTGTTGCTAACCCCGATTTCGGTTGGTTTAAGTTGGCGTGTTTGATTTAAGGAGGAATTGAGGATGCGAGAATGTGATAAACAATTGGGATTTATTGCAATGAATGCAAGGTAGCCCTCAAGCCAAGCGGTCTCAGCCAAGCGCGGTAGCGTAGCGTCTGTCTTGCGTAGTCAGGCGACGTCCGTCTCGAAGCGCAGCCGAAGTCCTTCTCCCGTGCGCCGCGCCGCGCCCGTGCCTGCCAGAAAAAATATTTTGTGTTGTTACAAGGGGTGTAAATTCTGTAATGGTGCACTGTGGCCTACCATTCACCTTTCTCTCGAACTCAAAGAATATTAGGGGAAGAAGGAAGGACCAAGAATTCTTTAGATCAAAGATATGTCGACCACCTAGCACTTACTTGGAGCCGAAGCTGCCGGGTCGGGAGCCGGGACACGTCTGCCTGCGTGTCGCTCCCGCTCGGTCGGTGAGGCCGGCCGAGGGGAATCCGCTGACGCGCGTGATTTTGCATCGCGGCTTCGGGAAGGCGCAGCGCGCCAGATTCAAAGCTGCGCGCTTCCATGATAGCGGAATAACATATATTTTTCTTAGGAACATAGTCAATTAACAGGTAGTAATAAGAACAGAGGGGTGGTCAGACTGCATCAAACACATTGAGGTACCATAAAATCCACGAAGAGAGGAGTAGAAGTATATATTTGTTGGTGAGCTGTAGGGCTAGACGTGTTTTTTTTTCGGTCACTTTCGAAATGTTGATGGGCGCAGTTGTCAATCGGTGCAGTTCGGTGAAAAAGAATTTTTTGAATTTTTTCGGATTTTTTCGACCACCGGAAGCGGTCCCGCAGCGCCCTTGAAGTTAGGCCCTTCAGGGGCCTTGCGGGCCAATATTTTAAGTCGGGTAATATGCGTTTTAGAGACTTTTTGCATAGAATGAAATGTGCTAGAAATGTTCGAATTAGTCCGAAAATAATTTTTTGGAACTCGAAATCGAAAATTTTGAAAATATTTTGCCTACCTCTCAGGGGTCAGATCTGCAACATGCCTGAAATTCGTATATTTCGATCACTAGCAGGTGCAGATCCATTTCTTATTCGCTTTAAGACAAGGCGTCCACCACGTACGCGCATGCTGCAAGTTTGAACTTGCGATCTTTGAGTTTCGGTTGGCGCAAGTGCCTACGAAACAGCAGGCTTGAGCTTGCAAGGTTTGTCGGTGGATCCGTAGCCGCATCGCGTACCATGTTGTTTTGACGCTACGCTCTGACGTTCCGGCCGTCGTTGCGGTATACACTGCCGTGTGTTTTGATTGTTATCGCACTTGCGCTTCTAAAATGCCGCCGCGAGTGAAAAATACAAGAAGTTCATCTGAAACCTGGGTGTGGCTGATTGGATCGGAAACCCCAACACTCTGCTGCAAGAATCGGCTCCCAACGCTGCGCAACGTAATGCAGCACGTTCTTCACCTGCGGCGCACCAATGACATCCGTGATGCCTGCAGGCTCGCCGTTGAAGCCGTCATACCTGCCTGGGAGAGTGGAATAGGTGCTGAGTGTGTTATGAATGTGAAGGATGCTACAAGGAAATTAGTTGGTTTTTATAACGAGTGGGTGGAATTGAAAAGGTCAATGAAAAGAAAAACAAATGATAGAAGGGAAACATTCATTATTAAACTAGACAAGCTTTTTGACATTGGTAGCAATGATGCCCTGGAAAATATAAAAGATGAGGAGGATTTGGCTTTTTATATATCTATGAGAGAGGACAGGAAAGCATCAATGTCTGGTGTTGACAGAAAATGGACAAAGAAGAAGGACAAGAAAGTTGTGAGAGAAGCTCAAGCAACCAAGAGAAAAAGAAGATCCGCTGAAGCTGTAGAAAAATTATTGGCCAAGTCCTCATTGGATGCTGACATGGATGTGGAACTGGAACAAACAGCGGGACCTGTAAAAGAAGACAAGGACGAGGGTGAATACAACTTAACGATAGTTACATTTAATAACAAATACTTACGAATTTATTTGCGCATGTTTTTTTTGCTTCTGCTCACTTTAGAATATTACATGCCTGTGCCTAAGAAAAAGAGAGTAATTAAAGTTTTAAATGATAGTCTGACTTCAGCCCTGGATCGCACGCAGACTAGTGATCCGTTTGCCAGTCACATAATAAAGCGAACTGTTGAAGCTACTGTCTCTGCCCTCGGGGTAGACACAGAGAATGTTACCGTAAAACCTGTGTGTGCCACAAGTACGGTGCGGAAGAAACGCCGTCAGAACAGGGAGACCGTTGTAGAATCTGTAAAGGCAGATTTTTCATCAAACCCAGGTCCATTTTTGGTCCATTGGGACGGAAAACTATTGGCAGATAGTAATGGTTAGTTTTCAGTCAATCTATGGTTATTAATTTTTCCGTTTCAATTTTGAATGCTTCTATTTGTGCACAGATTCTAAAAAAAAATATGACCGCTTACCAGTTATATTGACTGGTCCCGGTGGAGTTGAGCAGCTGCTAGGAGTCCCGAAACTCCCGAAACCACGACGATCATAAGGTGGCTGAGACACATTTCCATTGTCGAATCTCGGTAATATGTTTCTAGACATATCACGAAATGCAGTTTCAATGTTCTGCTGATAAGGGAGCACACGGCTTCTTGCAGTTACGATAAATGCATTGGCGGGTTCAGCGAATGGAACATAAGGTAGAATTATATCTGTACAGAAAGTTCCTTAAGGAAATTGTGAATTATTGTAGGAATGTGGGGCTTCAGGGTCTTTTTCTTTGTCTCTCTTTCTCTATCTTTCTCCCTCTTTCTCTATCTTTCTCCCTCTTTCTCTCTCTTTCTCTCTCTTTCTCTCTCTTACTCTCTCTTTCTCTCTCTCTCTCTTTCTCTCCTCTCATACTCTCATACCCTCTTTCTCCCTCTTTCTCTCCCTTTTTTTTCTCTCCCTCTTCTCTCTTTTTCTTCTTCTCTCCTCTCTCTCCTTCTCCCTTTTTCTCCTTCTCTCCCTGTCTCTCTCTTTTTCTTCTTCTCTCTATCACTCTCTTTCTCTCTCTGTATCCCTCCTTCTCTCCTTTTCTCTCCCTTATTCTCTATCTCTTATTCTCCCTTGCTCTCTCCCTCTCGTTCTCTCCCCTTTTTCTCTCTCCCCTTTTGTCTTTCTCTCCTTCTCTCTTGCTCTCTCTCTTTTTCTCTCTCTCTTTTTTTTCTCTCTCTCTCTTTCTCTCCCTTTTCTTTCTCTCTCTCTCGTTTTACCTTTTTCCCTTTCTCTTTCTCCCTCTCTCTCTCTTTCTCTTATCTCTCTGTCTCCCTCTTTCTCTCCTTTTCTCTCTATTTTTCCCTTTTTGGGCCCGAGCGGAGCGAGGACCCCTTTGCATCGACTATTCGACTTTTTTTTTTTCTCCCACTAGAGGTGCCATTGTAGCCGCGCTCGCGCGGCCGCATTTCAGCTCCGCGCCGAGAGATGGCGCCACACAACTAGGGCAGGAAGAGAGAAGGCGCCACAAAAGTGGGGCAAGAAGGGAAAGACTGGTATTCCAATACAGCCAACCTCAAAATTAAATATTATTTATCGCCTTAGTTAATTTAAAAATACAAAATGAGGTATGTCGTTTGCATGCACATTTTGCATAAAATCGAGCCACATTTCACGATCCTAATTAAACTAAATATTTATATTTTTCAAATGGCTGAATCACCCTTTATTGTCCAGACGTATTGTTGTCAACTTGGCTAGCCGTGCTGTGCGCTCCGGCCGGCTCCTCGCGGCCGTGGTGTGCCAGGGCTTGTAATAGTCGTTCGCGCGAGGCCTGTTAACAATGTCGCCGTGGGCGCGCGGTCTGAGAGGCGAGTCGGCATTCAGCGCGTCGTAGGTTCCAATACCAAGTCGTTTCATATTACTATTTTTAGAATAAATTCGTTTTTCGGTTAACGAGGGCCGCTCAGTGCAGTAGGCGCTGGAATTTTTCTCTTTCACTCTCTCTCTTTCTCTCCATCTCTTTCTCTTTCTTTCTCTCTTTTTTCCTTTTTCTCTTTTTCTCTCTTTCTCCCTCACTCTCTCTTTCTCTCCTTTTCTCTCTCTTTTTCTCTCCCTTACTCTCTATCTCTTACTCTCTCTTGCTCTCTCCCTCTCTTTCTCTCCCTTTCTCATTCTCTATCTTTTTTTCCTTTTTCTCTTCCTCTCTCTTTCTCCCCTCTCTCTCCTTCTCTCCTTTCTCTTTTCTCTCTGTCTCC
>CM049599.1:13523367-13568808 GCA_026979955.1 Megalurothrips usitatus | reverse complement strand
GGGTCTTCCTTGGCAGAATACAGCCGCTGGCAGGCCAAGGTACGCGTGCGCTAGGCGTGGAGTGGTGGAACAGTGATTCGCGCTGAGCGAAGCCTGTTACGCCACGACGCGGTCTGGCGTACGCCTACCTTGTTTCAAAGTTAATATTAATTGTAAAAATTATCGAAGAAACTACTAGAGCGACGGCAACCCAAATGTGAGGTTGACTCCGGTATGTTGTAGCAACATTATCAAAATTAGGTCATCGCGAATTCGCCTCAGTCGTCAGAAATATCGGGACGCTCCTCTCCCTAACCGGGAGGATGTCGCAGGGCGCCGCGTAGGTTTGAATCCCGCGCGCCTTGGAGAGGAAGGCGCGATGACATCCGATCGCCTTTCTCTGCGCGACGCTCGGGCCGACTCGCTAGGAAGGCCCGAAAGCGCGCCGGGTCCGACAGACGCGTTCCGGCCCTCGACTGGCATGTACCAGGCTCTGTAAGTGCTTGGTGGCTTTCGTTTTTCAAGTAGCTTTCTTTCTGAAAGTTTACCTCGGGAGTTATTTATTCCAGGACTGCACCCTGTGCTTACGCCCGTACACCCACTGAGCTACACCCAGCCAGGTTTCTGCGCCCAGGTACACCGAGACCAGGTACCTAGCCAGTAAAGCCCGACTCATGGGTAGTTTTAAATTTGCCATTTTAAGGAAAGATATAATTATCCATGAACTGTATGATAGCACTAAATACTGTCTAGAGTAGGGCTTTATAGCTTTGGGCGTGTAAGGTATGGATTCCTAGGTAACTGCTTCTATAATAAATTTGAAAATTTTTAATACTCGAAGTTCACTTTACTTCATCCTCTCGGGATCTCTTAATGCTACATGAAAACGCTCCTATTACTGAATCGCACAGTAGGGCAGAGTCTGGTCAAGGGCATGGCTGTTTCTTACTGACAAACTTGACTGTGTAGTGAGCACATGCTCCAAATAATTTGTTATAGTATTCCAAAAGTTCGGACTTGGGAGTAATTAAGCTAAGTACTGACACTGCACAGTCAATATTACTGACAACAAATCATAAGAAGTCAGGTATTTAATTTAAACACATACAACATTTACATACACTTCACACATTTGCGAATAAAACGTTAGAAATGCTAAACAAAAACAACTGTAAAACCGAGCACTTATCCATGTTACGCACACCAAAATCAGACTGTTTTGAGCAAACAATTGTTATCGATAACCCAGGAAATATTAAAAAGGCTGTAAACACAGTAAAACAGAGGCTACAGACCGGCTTACTGTTTCTACAAACATAGAGAAAAGGAAGCCTGGAGACGAACTTAAATTTCACTGCCTCTACGACATATTGTAAAAAAAAGATTTTAAAAAAATTACTCGCTGCTGACAATTATGTAATGTTCAGCACTTCTGGCTTTTCTTTTGAGCATCCTTTTTGTCCACCCATTTCAGCCTCCTTGCGCTTTAAAAGCTTCTTCAACTTCTCATTTTCCTTCCGAACGTCAGCAATTTTGGGGACCTTATTCTTACCTCCTGCCGCCCTGCGCGGCGATTTTCGACATCGTCGCAACATCGCCACCCCTTCGAGTAAATCAATAAAATTGGCGTCCAGGGACCTTGAAAACGAACCTTTGGTTCATGCTCACACGAAGTTTCAGCTCTCTAGGTCGACTAGCAACGAAATGGCGGAGTCCGATAAAAGTGGACCGCTAATTTTGGTCGCCAGTGTAGAATACTTGAAATAAATTTCTAAAATCATTTTATGTTTCTTGGTGCAGATACTGAAGTTCACCACCTGGTACGTTTTGTGCGAGACGGCACAGTAACCATCAGCAAAGATGGAAATGTACGGAACGCGATGTCCGGGAAAACCCTAGGGCTATGGTTACCGCAGTTTGGATGGTACGAGGTGGCTGTGCTGAAAAGTGGATGTAGGTATAATCTACACAATCTTCTAGAATTTAGTTACGCCCTTAACACGCGCCTTGCACGTGTCCTGTGACACAGGTTTTGTGAGCTATCACAAAACCTGGAGCGTGAGACACTGTCGCTGTCTACCTTGGCCTTGAACATGTGTGAATTTTCTGTTCCTGGGCAAGGCCGAGCTGGAGGCTGCACTGGTGGCAATGCGAGACGCTACTCACTCGACATTTACTGATGGCACTACGTCCGACCACGGTCCGGAAGTTGAAGCGAAGCCGGGCGAAGCAGGAGAAGCTCTGAAAGGTAAGACATGAGGTTAAATTAGTGTCCAGCAAAAATAATATTAAGTTCTCCAGCCTACTTTCTTGCTAATACAAATGACAACTTTGGTTTCAGGTCAACAGCTGGAGACCTCCCCAGCGCCAGCTCTCCAGATCACGTCACTGGAGACGCCGTCGAATCAGGAGGACTCAGCACTCTAGATCCTCTCGCCAGACACAGAGTGCGGACGAGTACAGACCATCCGCATCCGAAGATGAAGAAGATGATGATGGCGATGAAGATGGTATGTTAAATGTGCGCCATTACCATCGCCGTCATCAAAGAAAGTCCACGAGCCCTCCGCTGGGGCGGCAGCACCGGCTGGCACTGACAATGCCCTACTTCTTGAGAAAGTGCGCAAGAACAATGGCAGAAGGTTGTGGGATAAGCAGTACCCATGTAAGTTCTGCGGCAAGCTTTATGCCGAACTGCTTTGTTACTTGGAAGATCGACACCCTGAGGAAGTGGAGGTGGCAAAGTACTTGGCCATCCCAAAGAAGTCCGAGAAGAGGAGACTTCTCATAGACGGTCTATGGAGCGATGGGGAAAAAATCCACAATTTCAAGCTGTTAGGGAGCAAGAGCCCCGCCGGTGCGCTAATGCTGAAATGAAGACTTTGTACGGAAGAGGATTCCACACCGGAACGTCATCTACCGTGTCAGCATTGCGGCCGCCTCCTAAAACACAGCTACCTTTCACGCCACGTTGCAAAGTGTGCATCTACAAATGTAGTGAGAGACCCAACGGAGAGCACAGAGAGGAAGCCATTGAGGGGTGTTCAGGCCAGGTGCGCCTTGCTCCTGCCAACCGCCCCTGATATATCAGAAACATTTAAGAAGCACGTTCTTCTGGGGATGAAGTACAATGATATCTACTACACAATAACAAAAGACAAACTAATCATGGCGTTTGGAAAGAAACTGTACGAAAGACTGAAGTAGCCTACAAGGCAAAGATTAGTAACAGACCGAATGCGTGAACTAGGGAGACTGCTTCAAGAGGTACGAAAAATCTCCGAAGTGAGGAGCTTAGTGGACCTCATAAATGTCACAAAGTTCAACACCATCGTCTCGGCTACAAGAACAGCGGCAGGATATAATGAGGAGGCAGGCGAGTTTTAAACCCCTAACTTTGCTCTGAAGGTAGACCAAAGCCTTAAGAAGTGCGCCACTGTCTTCAAGGGTCTCTGCCAGGACTACAAAGACACCTTATTTATGGTAAAAGAAATTGAACAATTTGAACAGAGAGTGGACAGCAGCTGGACAGAAGAAGTTGCCTCTGATGCGCGCAAAACTTTGTATGAAAGGAAGTGGAATGCGCCCCAGCGGCTGCCAATGGCACAAGACGTAAATTGCCTGAACACTTACCTCACGGAGCAAGAAACCCAATTGAAACCAGCGGTCATTAAGAGCTCCTCTGCTCAGGATTGCAAAAAGCTGGCTGAGGTAGTGCTGTGCAGGGTGATGCTCCTGATTTGCCGAAGGGTCGGCGGGACGCAGCTTATGCTGCTCAAGGATTACAACCGTTCCGGAAACAATGGGACCGAGCCTGACCCTGACCTTTATGAAGGTCTCACTAAAATAGAAAAAATATTGGTGAAAACTTTGCATCGTGTGGAGGTAAGGGGAAAGAAGGGAAGAATGGTGCCAGTAATTCTCACCCAGAGCCTTTAAGAAGCGGTCGAATTACTGACCAAATTGAGGCACACTGTGGGTGTTCCTCACGAAAATGAATACCTGTTCCCCTGCATGTCCTCTGCCACAGGGTACTTCAGGGCAGATGTAGTCTTGAAGACTGGCGGAAGCATGAGGGGCAAAATCTCCACAGACACTCCGTGGGACCAAGCTGCGCAAGCATGTGGCGACAATGACACAGCTACTGAACCTCCGAGAAAATGAGCTAGATGTTGTTGCAACGTACATGGGCCATGATACATATATAGGAGTCCACAGAGAGTACTATAGCCTACAGACAGACACTATGCAACTTGCCAAAGTTAGCAAATTACTTTTAGCAATGGAAGGTGGAGATATGAATAAGTTTGAGGGCTCCAATTTGGATGACATCCAGATTGATGATTTGATTGATGAGAAAAATGATGAAGAGATTGATGGAGATGCTGACACTGAGAATAAGCCCAAGTGTGTTAAGCGCCCAGCAAACACAAAGAAGATCCCAGCCAAGAGAAGCAAAGCCAGTAATTAAGAAAAGCAAGTGGTGTGCAGATACTTCAAAAAGTTTATTGAGAGAATGCAAACGCCCGGAAAAGATGATGTTCTCAAATTTCAAGAAGAAACCCCAGAGTTCAGAGATACGAAGTGGGATAAAATAAAATTAATGGTGTACCTTTGCCTACAAAAAGAGGATTCCTAAATGATAAATTTCTTAAGAATTGCTTGCATTATTGTGAATTAAATTATATTTGTCTCTTTTAATAATATTGTACTCTACGTCCAATTTTAATAATCTTATAACAGTTCTGTGTCTCAGGAATGCCGTCTGATGTACTGAAAGTGTACTTGTAATATTGCTTTCATCACTGTTACTCTCTTCCTTTAGTTGTGCTGTACTTAGTAGTGGTGGCTTACAGAATTTGTAAATGAAATGGTATTGTTGGGTGTAATTGTAAAATTTAATTATTGCTTGCATTACTGTGAATTTAAATTCTGTTCAGTCTAGTCCCTTTTAACTAATTTTTTTGTTCAAATAACAATGTATATGATGTTACTCAAACTGTACTGCATTTCAAAGACCGCCACCTGACATACTGACGGGTGCACTTAAAATATTGCTCTCTTCACTGTAACTCATGTTATTTCGATTCCATATCTCTTTGTTCTAGTGTCTTCAAATAAAATTGTACTCAAACATCAATTAATATAATACAATTTGAATTGCACTTGTATCTTAAGATTATCACCTGATGTACTTGTCAGTTATGTAAATACAATACAGACTGTTTTCTTGATACCTCAAATTCAAAGCATGGTATTAATTAGTTTGGAAGCAAGTTGAACCCAAGTCAGGAGTGCGGCTAATGTACACCTTTAGGGTGTCCCATTTTTAACGAAGGTTTGAAATGTTGATGGGCCGAAGCGGAATCGGGTGCAGCTATGAAATATAAGATCTCAGGAATTTTTTCAGATTTTTGGGACCACCTGTGGACCACCAATGACAGGTCGTTGTGTGGGGCCTGTGCTGAAAGTGGTGCGTGGAAACGCGCGTGTATATGCTCCCGGCAAATGAAAACATATCTCGAAAAGGTTTTCATCATCTACGGGCCTGAGCAGTTTCAGTTGTTTAACGAACATCTACGACATGAGACTATAAATGTTTATGTCCATGTTTACGGCATTAGCTCTTACACCCTTGGCCACAGGCCGAGTCTTATCTGCAGGTTCTCTTTAAGAACAAGAACCTCCGGTGCCAATGGGAGGCAGCTCTAGAAAAGTTTACATCTCACGTCTGGTTTCTCTCGCCCACCTCAGTATGCATGGTGCTTTTCGAAAATGGCGTCTCCGGTGAAGAGAAACGGAAAATGGCTGCTGCATTTGGCAAAGGTGAAGATAAAGGCACACCTTTTAGTCGCGCCGAAATTTCGCTGAGGGACAGTGTTATTAACTAGCGTTTAAGTGACTTTTGCTCAAAACAATCACTGTTTTTTTAATGCTACCGGAATTTCCAGAAATTTCTGAAGTGTTGATCTAACAATGTGGCATACGAATGATGACTATCTGTATGGGTTTTACATTGGGAAACACTTTAAATTGGTAAACGATTGTACCGAAAGGGGCGTGGCTCTAATCACGCGGTACTTAAAGGGGAATAATCTAACACACGACGAGGAGCAGCGTCAGATGCTGCTCCTAGTCGTAGCTAAAGATAGAAAAATAAACAAACTGAAATGAGCGTAGGGTCATTACGGGTAAGAACTGGACACCCCTGAATTGGGGAAAAACTGGACACCCCAATAATTTCGTTGTCTTGGCATATCGCGGATTGAATTTTTTTTACAGTTTCCCCACCAACGAAGCGTCAAGGGTGTAAAATTTGGTTCGATTTCGTAAGCTGGGAGTATTTTTTGAAAATCTGCGACAAGTGCCGCCTTCGCACCTACCTTAAAACTTTCCCGCGGGACCATCAAACTTTCGTTCCCAACATGTGTTTTCAGATGCGATATCGGGGTTAGCATGATTAAATAAAATCTCTAAACTTCAGAGATTTCAACAGTGTGCATCTTTAACACTGATTTTCTATCAGTTGTTTTCAATAACACTGTAAAGTGCTCGGGGAAAAATCGAACACTTGTGGGGAAGAACCAAACACACTGTGGGGAAAAATCGAACGCGGTGGGAAAGAATCGAACATGGGGTTGGCCATACTGACCCACCTACCTAGTAGGCGACTGGTGCTGCCATCTAGCGGACAGCGCGAGAAGTTGGCACGTTTGAAGCACCAGCGGTAAACGGGCAAGAAACAGTTACGTATCTCTAACGGAAAATATCCAGTAGTGGCGTAAGTAGTACGAAATACTTGAATGTTATTTAGGTTCATCTCTGTTTCTAATCTGCGCGCTGCCAGTGTAAAAAATCTGCCGTCTTTTTCCAGATCATGAGGAATTACGTAAAAAAAACAGGAGTTACACAGAACAGGACGGCCGTTGAGGACGTTTAGTCAAACAGAGTATCCCTTCGAAAGGCAGCGAAAAACCTCAAAATAAGCCCGAGCACACTGAGGACTAAGATAGATCAGAGTTCCAGTGGCAGAATTCCAGAAGACCAAAGGGGCCGAAAGACTGTGCTTGGCTTTCAGTATGAGAAAAAATTGGCTGACCACCTCAGGACTTTCACAAAGTGGGGGTTTGGCCTGACATGCGAAAGTGTCCTGGATGTTGAGCAGGAATACTGTTCTGAAGACCAGTTGCCAACTCCATTTAACAAAAACAAGCCCGGTCGAGAGTGGTTTTCAAATTCCTGTGGCCGCCATGATTTAAAACTCAAGGCGGCAAAACACAGCTGACCCATTTCTAGTCTATGAGTTGTACGACATCTTGGAAACATTAGGGTCAGAACTGAAAATTATGGACAAACCATGACATTGGTGGAATAAGGATGAGGCAAGAAGTAGAGCGGTGGCAGGTGCAGAGCAAGTTGGGGTTCACCGAACCAATCAAGGAAGTGGTCGAGAGAATACAACTGTCATGGGCTGCATAAGTGGCAGTCGACAATGTCTCTCTCCATTGTTTGTATTTAGAGGTGCCAAGCTTTGGTCTTCGTGGAAGGGCAATGCAGACCTTCCAGGAACTTATTATGCCGTTTCAGAATCTGGCTTTATCAACAGCCAGATATTTCATGATTACCTGCGGCAGTTTGCACGAGAGGTGCAAGAACGACCTATTGTGTGCCTGCTCTTTGGTCACGTATACCATCTCGACTATTTCACTGTCCAGTTTGCCAAAAGTGAGAGTATCCACATTGTGAAGTTACCTTCTCATACTACTGACTTAATGCAGCTATTGGATAAAACATGCTTCGGTCCTCTCAAGAGCCACTGGAATACTGCACTGCTAAACTGGCAACGCAGTAACCAACGCTGTCTAACAAAGCCTGAGTTTGTTGACCTCGTTTCTGAAGTTTGGCATCGAGGAATAAGTGCCGTCAATATCTGTGCTGGATTCAAATCGTGCGGAATATTCCCAGTAAATAGAGACAAATATCCAGTGTCCCGCTTTGACCCCACCAAACTACAAAGATATTTGGAATTCAAGGAGCAGAGAGATGACGGGGACCTTCTTAATCCAGAAAGCGAGGTTCAATCAAAGGATGTGGAAAGACAATTAATTAATGTGCCCACTTCACAGAAAACAGTTGACCTTTCAACTGAGGATGAGGAAAGGCAACTTCTTATTGTACCAGCATCAGAGGATATAACCAAATCAAACCAACCTGATAGTGATTTTATTATTGTGTATGAAAGTGTTCATGCCCCTGATAGTGTATTAGTGGAAGTGAAAACTGAACCAGTGTCAGATAATATTACTTCTTATCTTCACTCTGGGTACGATGGTCTCTCACTTAATTTTTTTTTAAATGTATATGCTCTTTTTGTCTTGTCTCACTTTCAGTTTTATTTCTAGTGCTTCTGAAGAAACCACTAGCAGGGCTGAGGAGCAACTGCTATCTGAGTCTCCGAGGTAATTTCACTTTTGCCAAGACAGAAAAGTTATCTAATATTTCCCCTTTTCTTTCTCCCTTTCTTTATCTACAACTCACCATATCTGTTTATTTTCTTTGTGATAGGGTTCCATCTACCTCAGCAGTTCTGCTTCCTATTTCAAATCAATTATTGCCATCCAAGCGCAAAAGGTAAACTTTTATAATTTCAGTATCGCTTTTTCTCTCCAGATAAGTACAATGTAATATGTTGCTGTGTTATTTGCAGGAAATTCAACCCTCCTTTTGCCAGCAGCTGCAAGAAGAGGCAAGTCAATCTCCCTGCTTTTCACATTTGAAACTAAATTTTTTTAAAGTCTCCAATTTATTGTGTTGTCTTTGACAGTAATATCTTCAGAGATTCCTGAAGCCACACCAGCAGTTAAGGGAAAAAACTGAAGAGTCTGAAGTAACCAAGGAAGTAGAGGCAACTCCAAGGTTAGTAAACATATTTCTCATGTGTGCAGTTTACCAAGTACAGCTTTTGAGAAAAGCACACCTGAACTGTTCTAGGACTAATAAATGGTATTTGGTTCCTTGTGGTCCTCGTCCCTGGATTGCAAGACGAGCTGCAACAGTAGCCAAAAAAGCGAAATGCTCAGACTACCAGCGAAAAAGAAGTTCAGGTCAAGAATATCAAAAAGGCTAAGACCACTAAGCAGACATCTAGCAAAAAGAAAGTACATCAAGTTACAGAAAAGCTGCCAGTAAGGTGAGAAAAGTTGATTTTGTATTGTCATTTCAATTGAAATAGTTTCCAATAATTATTTGTTGTCAAAAAATATTAAAACAAGAATTGTGTGATTTTTCATTCAGAAATGTGGATCCACCAACAGCCCGTGAACTGGATGTGGATGTTTCTACTTCAGAAGAACCTTCAACTGGAAGGTGAATCTTGCAGCTCTTTCATTTCCACTCTAGGGCAACCTAGTATTTTTATTCAGTTTATTAAGTCGCTCCAATATGAACTTGTACTTTTACAGCAGTGCCGGCTGCACTCAAGTTTCATTCGAGGAGCTGCTCTTTAAAAAAGTTGGGTCCTCTAGACCACCTACACAGGCAAGGAGGCTAGTGAAGGCTAACGCAGCTGTGATAACTTCCTCTGAATTTTCCTCTCAGCTACAGAGAATGTAGGAAGAAAAGACAAAGAAGGCCGAAGCAAAGGCAACAAGATTGGCTCAGAAACAAGCCAGTAAAGAAAACATCCCTCCTCCAGAAAGTAAGAAGTCATAGAAAAAGAAGTAACTGATTAATTTGGTGAAGACTTAATTGCTGTTGTTTTAAAATTCAATTTTGTTCTCCTGCTGCCATGCAGCATATTTAAGAAGAAGGTAGATAAAACCCTTCATTGGCCAGAACCAAAAGATGTTAAAGAAGTTCGGTCATGGCTGGGACTGGTGCAGTATTACAGCAACTATGTCCCACATCTAGCAACTACAGCAGCACCAATATTTATGATGTTGAAAGAGGATGTGGAATTCAATTGGACCAAAGAATGCAAAGAAATCAAACAGCAACTCACAACGGCACCAATACTAGGGACACCGGATATCACAAAGGGACCCTTTACCGTCACCTGTGATGCCAGTCTCACCGGGTTAGGGGCAGTACTAACCCAAGAACAAGATGGCAGAGAAGTAACCATTGCATATTGGTCAAAGGCATTGACAACCCCTCAAAGAAATTACTGCACAACTCATAGAGAGTTGTTAGCTCTGGTTGAGTCCGTTAAAGCATTCAATCATCACCTAGCTGGAGCACCATTCAAAGTCAAGTCAGACCATGCTGCACTACAATGGCTGCGAAACTTCAAAAACCCTACTGGAAAACTGGCACGCTGGCTGGAAAGATTGGCACCTTACAAGTTCCAAGTTGTCGATGAAAAGGGAACGAAAATAAGCCATGCTGATGCTTTGAGCCGACCAGCAAGACCATGCAACGAAAAATGCAAGAAATGTAATACCTTAGAGACAAGAGATGCAGCTGAAGTAGCGGCAATAAATCGAGTCCAAGAAGATGGAAAATTTGAACTTGTCCATATCAATGACTCCATCTTGAACATTCCAAATCACATTCCCATGATCCATGCAGTAAGCCATGATGGCAAAATGGGAAAAGGTTTGGCACGCCAACTTGACCAAGAATATGGTATTAAAACAGAATTCCTGCAACATAAGGAAAGAGGATGCCCAGGATTAATATGGGTACAGAGAGGACATAGACTGATTGTAAATGTCATTACTAAAGTGAGGTACTATGAAAAACCAACACCAGAAAAAGCACTAGTTCTCCTAAGGGATTGGCTATAGTAGCCAGTAACATCAAGGAATGGAGTCTACCAATGTTTTCTTGTGGATTGGACCGACTCAGAGGAGCCGACTTAATAGAAATGCTTCACAGGGTGTTTAAGGATACAGAAATGAAAGCAAATATGTATCATTGTATCCCATCAGAAACAGTCTACCACTGGAAAACATGCACACCAGATTGCAACCTGTGTGTAGTGGAAGACAGGAGCTGCGTCACTCCTAACCTAGATGAAATTACCTTAAATTGGACCACAGTTGTTCCGGATGGAATACCAACAGTGCATATGACCAGGGGTCAACGCCTAGATGAAGCTATTATGCCCATCATCATCGCAGTCCAAGAGGGAAAACGGCCACCACTTCAAGAAATAGTAAACTATGGACCAAGAACAAGGACACTGTGGCATCAGTATACTCTCTCAAGATAGAAGGGCAGCTGCTATGGAGGCGTTTTGAACATCCAAGTGGCATACCTGAAAAAGAAAGGCTACAGTTAGTCTTGCCAGAAAAGCATGTAAAGGCAACGGTGCAGACCTATCATCAACAATTACGGGCTGCAATTTGAGTAACAAAGACTCTAAATTACCTGAAGAGGTTTTTCTGGTGGCCTGGTATGCAAACAGATGTCGCAGCAATCATTTTTGACTGCGAACAGTGCAGACGAGGGAATGGTCCAAATCAGAAGACGAAATTCCCATTAAAGTTGTACCGAGAAGGTTTGTTACATGGTCGGTGGCATGTTGATGTCGCAGGACCCCTGTATAAGACAGAAGAAGGATATCAATGGGATTTAGTAGCCGTAGAGGCATTCTCAGGATGGCCCGTAATGTCCCCAATGAAGACACAGACCGCAGAAGAAATTCCCAAAACATTGGTCAAAGACGTATTCTCTGTTTTTGGCTCTCCATTATCACTACTAACAGATGAAGGAAAACCAGTGGAGTGTCAACTGATAAGAGAAATAATGGAACTCTATTATGTAAAAAAATATCGTACGACTGCCCAACATCCTTTAGCAAATGGCAAGGCGAGAAGATGGATTCGGACATTAAAAGAAAAGCTAAGAGTCCTAATGAAAAACGCCAAAGAAGATTGGCTAGAATATCTGCCATTCATTGCACAGGCATACAGAGCGCATACAGAGGCATACAGCACTGGCCATCGTAACGGTTTGGCCATCATTGCGATCTTTTCGCAATGGCACCGGGCTGGAGACCACGCACCCCGTCCTCGAGAGCCACTTTCCATCTTTTAAAAGGTACGGTCTAGCGTCGTGCGGTTTTCGACATTGGCCTTTGCGGGCCGCGGCATCTGCAAGATGAGACGCAGGCAGTACCTCTTTTCGTCGGCTGCGATTCCAAGTAGGACACTTCGTCGGATACGCGAGCAGCAGCGGTTAAAAACATTGATTATGAAGTCTGTGCAGTCTGTGTCAGTGAGTGTGTCGAAGCTTGTTTGAATGTTTATGAGCAGTATGATTTTCAAAATAAATGATTGGGGTCTGATCTGTGTTTTTTAGGTTAACGCCAAAAATGCTGTTAGTTCTGAGGCTGAGCCGTCAGCAAGTACTTCATACAACATTCAGCGGTCGCCGGAGACTTCTGTGGCTGGTGGCCTGGAAAATCCAGAATGTGTACGGGATAGCACTTCTGGAACCAGCAGTACCAACAGTATCCTTCAAGATGTAAGGATATGTGCAATTGTTTTTTTTTTGTTTATATTTGTGGAAACGTGCACAAGTTTGTGCCAGTTGTGGTGAGTTGGTTTCACTGAGCTGCTTCTCTGTCGTACAGAACTCGTCAAGCCAAACACCAGAGGAAAATGAGGATGACGATTTTGACATGCAGTCTTACTCCTCTGAATCTGACAAAAGCTGCTCTGAGGTATGTGTCCTTCACGTGAACATGTTAACACACTGCACAGCCATCTGTGTCCACGTGTGTGAGTCTTTTTTTTCTCCTTGGCATTTTCACTTGCATCTTTCCATTAAAAATCTAGCCAAGCCTTCTGTTTGTGGGCTCTTAGTAACTAACGGAAGCACTTCTTGGCCTCACAAAAAGAAACGACCTGAATATGAACTTCAGATGGCCTCTAGCCCGTTCTTATGAGCAAGTTATGTTTAAAAAACATTTCTTTGCAGCTGGGGAAGCGTGTTTCAAAACAGGTTCTACATTATTTTGAATATGTGTCGTGGCTCTTAGTTCACTGTTCCTTTTCTCCTGTTTGCCAGCAGTCATCCTCGGGGAGTGATAGTGATGAAGATCAGGATATGCAGGCTGAATCTGAATCTGAAAGCGACGCACCGCCATCTTCTGATGAGTTGCCTTATGAAGATGATGTCAAATTTTGGGAGACCCCATCCGGACATGACATCTATCTGAGTACACCCCTGTCTCCAGCTACTGAGACAACTAGAGGTGATGCGCTTGTGATGTGCTTGGCTCTTGGGTTGCGCCATAAATTAGCATGGACAGTGATTGTTGATATTTTAAGAATGATCAATCGCTTATTTGGTCAAGATGTTATTAAAGCCATTAAGTACTTCTTTTTGAAGTACATGGAGGCAGGCAAAGGGATAGTGACTTATCACATGTACTGTCATTACTGTCATAATTATTTGGGGGCCAGAGGTGAGTTGTATGGCGATGTTGAGGTTTGTCGTTGTGGGAAAAGTGTTAAGGACAAGAAAGCTAAAAAAAGCTTTTTTGTAACTGAGTTTGGAGGAGCAGCTGAGAGATTTGTTGAAAGACAAGACCTTTGTTGATGCTATTCATTATCGATTCGCCAGGAAAAGACACCGGGAGGATTCTTATGAGGACATTTATGACGGGGATTTGTACAGCAAATTAAGTGGACCAGGGGTTATACTGAGTCAGTGGTATAATTTGTCATATACTTTCAATACCGATGGTTTCCCTGTAGGTGGTAAATCAGGAAAACAAACATGCTGGCCGATTTATGTGCAAATCAATGAGCTGCCACCTAAGATGCGTTTTAAATTTATGCTCTTAGCTGGTGTCTATGTAGGCAGACATGACCCCAACATGCAGTTGTACTTGCACCCATTTGTACAAGAAGCTAATTTCTTGTCAACACAGGGAATTAATTGGATATTTAATAACAAAATAATTAATACTAAAGTCATTCCCTTGGCTGCCTGTGTAGATACTCCAGCCAGAAGTAAGATTTTAAATATGACTCTATTTTCAGGGGCATATGGATGTACTATTTGCCCCAACAACCCAGAGAGCTTTTTTAAAATTGGTGTTAGGTATACATTGCCGCTGAATGCAGTAGATGAGAGGACTCATGATGGGATTGTGATGGATGCTGCCAAAGCCCATGCAAACAAAACCTTAATTCGTAACAAGAAAAACAGAAAAGTTAGGGGTGTGAAGGGGCCAAGCCCACTTCAGAATTTAATGTACTTCGATTTAGTTAAAGGTGTACGGCCTGACATCATGCACATCATTCTGTTGGGCAACGGCAAACACCATCTGACTATTCTGAATGAGAGTCCTGGAAAATTATATTATATCGGAGCGGATGTCACTATGGGAGCAATCAATAACCGTCTCATGACTATCAGACCTCCGACGTCACTTCCCAGAATGCCAAGAGACTTCTTCTCATATGCGTCTTGGAAAGCAAATGAGTGGCTAGTATGGATTTTATTTTTTGCGGTGCCCTGTCCGTTAGAATTACTTCCTATTGAATATGCTGCTCACCTGAATATGCTGACTTCAGTCCTTCACATTTTCCTTAAAAAAAGTATTTCCCCTGAGGAATTGAATGCAGCTCATATTGTAGCCCTCCGTTATATATTTCTTTTCCAGCAGTACTTTGGCAGAGAGCAGATGGTGATCAATGTCCACCTTCTAATGCACATGAAAAATAGCATCAAATACCTAGGCCCCAGCTGGACAAACATGGCATTTGGCTTTGAGGGAGCTAACAAGCGCATGCTTGAAATGAAAAAAGGAACGTCATCAGTTGCACAAGAAATGGTTTCAAAGTATTTGTCATTCAGGGCTTTACCTCTCCTATGCGACAAATTTGCATCAAGCAGAGAAACATTGAAGTTTTGTGAGAAACTCAGTGGACGCCCTCTTTTAAAATCAGTTTTGCGTGTTGAAAATATAGTCCTTGTTGGGAAAGGGAAACGAACAACGCTCAGTGATGAAGAGAATGCATGCCTCTTCACTAAGGTGTCTGCTCCACAGAAACCAGTGCTGACATATGACAAATTTTTCATGGATGGTGTCCGTTTTGCTACAGCAGCTCACTGCCGGGCAGCTGCAAAAGATGATAGTTTTGTATCTGTCAGTGGTGAGTCAAGGGCAATCATTCAGAAAATATTGTGCTTAGAAGGAAGTGGACACCCAACATACTTGCTGGTGCGAGAGTCAGTGCTGAGTGAAACACCGCTATTTGATGATGAATTTGGGAGACTTTCTCCGCTTCAGAAAGTAATTAATACAGGCAAGCTTCATGCAATAAAACCAGGGGATATAACAGGGCAGTGTGTTGCCATGTTTCTGGAGAGTGGGAATTTTGTATGCCAGGTTCCGTTTGGTTGCCATGGTGATTCTTAGGGGAATGATTTAAAAGTTGGCTGCAAAACGGCATTACGGAATTGTGGCATTTCTTCTCAACTAGGAATTAAAAATGTGTAGCTGCAGAGAGCTCAAATTTGGACTTCATCTTTCTTGCATCATACCAGAGTCTTGTAGGCTTTGTGAGCAATGTAGTGTTGCAAATATTAATGCCTCATTTATCCTTGTAGTTTTTAAGATAATGGTTCCATCGTTGAGGAACTTAGATCTCCGTGACCTTATGATGTCAAACCTTTTCTTTTCGGCTCCTTGTGCCAACTAGAAACAAAAATGACAGACTCTGCAAAGAGGGGACCGCTGAACGTACAACTCAGTGTAAGCAATGTAAGGAGGGGAGGGGGGCATGTGACCGTCACTGTGTCGGGACGCTCCTATAAATTTGAAGCTCTTCATGTCAACTAGGAACGAAGTAAGAGACTCTGCAAAGAGAGGACCGCTAAATATGGAACGTGGTGAATCCATGTAAATCTTGAATCATATTTCTAAACTGGTTTGGAGGGGGGGGGGAGCATGCATCGCTGTACTGGGGCATACGTGCTGAAAATTTTAATTGCATCAACTGAACTAAATAATTTAACTGATTACGGTGTGCGGATTGGCGAAGTACATGAGGATTTGAACTGAACTGATTCACTATTTCCCTTTGCCTGCGTTCTTGAGTATTTGACATTGGCTTTTCATGTGTTCGTCTAAGATTTAAGATGAATTGTATCACGTTCTTTTTTGATGTTTTACCTTGTATCCTTTTAAGAATAAAAAAAAAACACTTGTATATATTTTGACATGTGTCATTACTGTTTTATTTACCCCATACACATGGCATCCTGGCTCTCACAATGTTCATAATTTATTTAATACTGAGCATGTCATCTAGTAATTACTCATCCCACAGTTTCTACACGAAGAAACCTGAACATGTTTTCTGGTGCCAAAATAAGGTCTAACGGGCAAATATTTTGAATTTTCTGAAGATGAATCATATAGCCACACGCTGCGTTCTTTCATGAAATTTAATTCGAAGCATTGCAACTGTCAAAGGGGCTTGCTTTGCTCTTCTAGAGAAAACCGGCATTTCTTAAAAAGTGCGGTGCAGTGGCTGTCAATGTACATGGCGCTACACATCAGTCACAAATGTCAGAGGCTGCCGGGTGAATTTGTTGGAGTAGAGCGCCGCGCACGCAGGTAGCCCTCACGCACCTTGTAGCTGTGCTGAGCCAGCGGCGGGCCACAGCCTCGGTGTACGTGGGGCGAGGCGCGAGCTTCGGCAAAGCTCGCCGCTGGCCCAGCAGGCGCGCCGGTTACTTCGACAATACTCACGCCCCAGTTACCGTGCAGGCCGATGGGCGAGCAATAGGGACGGACGCGGGCCGAGCCGCTGGCGAGCCATGGGAAGGTTCGGATGTGGCTCGGCCGGGTGCGCCGAGATCGCCTGGCAGGTAGGCAACACGCATGCCCTGGCAAGCACGCACAGGGCGACGCGCGAGCGTTGGGAGCGGACGCGGCCCGGGCGGCGGGCGAGCCACGCCAACGCCCGGCCCAGCGCGCCCGGCAAGTAGGCACAAGATGCGGCCGTAGGGCGACGCGCGAGCCGTAGCCGCAGCTCACCGCCGAGCCAGGCGCGAACGTTAGAGGGCTATGAGACTCGGGGGCCCTGCGCGAGCCACGGGCGAACGTTCTCATCGCCCACCGTGAGCCCTGCGGGGGCGTCACTGCCGCTCGCCTGTGGCTCTGAGGGCCGCAGAGCGTGCGGCGAGCCACACGCATGGCTCGCCCGTAGCTCCCAGTGAGCCACCGATTTTCGCCTGGGAGGTAATGACGGACATTGAAGTAGCAGCAGACTATGTTGCAGTAGCTGCCCGTCAAAAACAGAAAGAAGAGAAAATCAGAGCACGAATAATTCGAAAGCAAAGAAACTAAGAAGCTATTTCAATTGATCCTTTATAATATTTCATACTTTCCATCATGTAGTTCTCCAAAATTCAACGTCATATATAATACCACCTGCACATACATAACCTCTGTACCTTCACAGTTTTTTATTACTATTTACAAAAATTAAAATATCGAGTATATCTTTCAAATATTTTATATTAAATAAATAACAAAGGTGTCAGAAAATTTCGTTCTCAATCTTACAGCAAACTTTTGTCATTTACACTGAAATTTCGATCACAACATAACACTCATCTATTCGTCTATGAAAAATGCATCTTAACTTCAAAATACTTATAATTCACACATGCGAAAACAACAAGACTACAAATTATGAAAACTTTTCACATACGTCTGTAACGTACAAAAAGTTCTCATAGAGCAATTCCTCACCACCGCCACCTCAAACATCTGATTGCAACATTTTCTTTTTGGGTCCGAGCGAAGCGAGGAACCCTTTGCAGCGACTTTCACTCTTCCTCTCTCCTCCTCCCAACCATTGTTGCCGTTCAAAGCCTACGAGTTCGCTTACCATTATAACTATCCCTAGGTTTCTATTTTTTTCCATTCGCCGTTAATAACTATTGCATACTTTTTAAAATAATATATTTTCTGTAAATAAATTACAAACTCTCATTCAAAAAATCCTATTACGTCAGATCCAAATATTCAAAGTTTTAATTACAAGGGGTTCCCACTCTCAAGCTTCTCTAGCTTCTACATCCCTCCCCTCTGCATATTTTTACTTCTCCGTATCCACATTACCATCACTGTATCTGTATGAACTAAAAACTATCGAAAACATGTTTATTTCATATGCCACCTTATAATTACGTCAGGTGCAAGTGTTCAAATGATTATTAAAAAAAAACATCAGTTTCTCCCCTCTACGAATCCTTTTTTGGGTCCGAGCGGAGCGAGGAGCCCTTTGCAGCGACTTTCACGCTTCTTCTCTCCTCCTCCCAACCATTGTTGCCGCTCAAAGCCTATGAGTCCGCTTCCCATTCTAACTATCCCTAGGTTTCAATTTTTTTTCATTCATCGTTAATATCTATTTCATAAGTTTTAAAATAATATATTTTCATCAAATAAATTACAAACTCTCATTTCAAAAATCCTATTAGCTCAGATCCAAAAACTCAAAGTTTACATTAAAAGGAGTTCCCACTCTCAAGCCTCTCTAGCTTCAACATCCCTCCCCTCTGCACATTTTTACTTCTCCGTATCCACATCACCATCACTGTATCTGTATGAACCAAAAACTATCAAAAATACATTTATATCATATTGTAAGGTTAGGGCCTTTTAGTAGCGGTCACTGGACCGCCACCGCTCACATCAGCTGGCCGCCTAGCGCTAGCCTCGCTGCAAGGCTCTCGCACTGTTGTCACTAACAACGCCTAACAACGCCGCCCCGCCCGCTGGCGCCGTGCCTGAGTCTTGGCTAGTCCGCGCTACGGATCAGTCCTGTGTATCGGTGTCGCTCTAATAAATCCTCTGGTTCCAGTACATCTGAGTATTTCCTTCTGTCCAGAAGCTACGTTTTAACTGGCGCAGTCGGTAGGACAGAAGGAGGTATTCGAGGTGCGCCCGGCCAAGGATTTAGCAGATTTTCTGTGCAGGAATTCCGAGCGTGTGAGTGCGTGTGTGTGTGTGTACCCTCGACGTCGACCTGCTCCGCTCCCGATCCTGATCCTTGCCTGCTGATCCCGGTCCCGGATCCCGACCTGCCCTGTGATCCCGGTCCCGGCTCCCGATCCTGATCCCGACCCGCTGTCCCGACTCCGTCCGGCAGCTGTTGTGACCTGATCCCCCCGGTGACCCCTGACCCCGGTGATTCGTGCTTGGATTGAGATCCCTGAGTGAGTCCTTCGTCCCCTTGTGCTTGTGCATTTGTGACTCGCTCAGACTTCGCGTCGTAATTTACGCGCGCGCGTCGCGTGCTTGATTACGATGGCGGAGCGCCGCCTGAGCCGCGGCAGCGGAGGGCGTTTCGTACGCGCCCCGTCCGTGGACAGCGCCGGACGCTTCGTACGCGCTCCTCCCGCGGACGGCGCGGCGGAAGGCAACAATGCCTTCGCGGCCGCGGCGCCGCTCGCCACGGTGGCGGAGGGGCCAGCCCCCTTCCCCCCGGCCGGCCGCGTCCACGCGGACGCAGGGGACTCGGGCCCCGACGTAGCTACGCTCCTACGAGAGCTAGCCGCGCTCCGCGCCGCAGTGGCTGCGGGTGCCGCCGGCCCCGCCGGCCCTGCCGGCCTCGCCAGTCCCGCCGGTCCCGCCGTCCCCGCGGCTGGGGATTTCGGCACCTGGCGTAGTGCGGCCGGACCCGCCGGCCCCGCCGGCTCCCGCCGGGATTTCGGCACTTGGCGCAGTGCAGCCGTGCCCCCAGATCAATCGATCGTTTTTGCTAGCACTATGCTTGCACTCCGCAAAGCAGTGCCACGGTTCGACGGACGCGTCAGTTACGACGTTTTCCGGCGTACTTTCGATGATCTCGTGGGCGCCTACCCCGGCCTCACAAGGAGCCAGCGCTTTTCGCTACTGGTCTCCGCTCTTGAAAAAGAGCCGATGTCGCTTCTTGAGGACTTGGGTCCCCACGGCGACTTCGACACGCTAGACGAGATGCTGCGCATGGCCTACAGCAGGCCCTTGCATGCTCCGTCCGAGATGCGTAGTTTCTTCTCTCTCGCTCAAGGCGAGAAGGAAGGACTTGAAGAGTGGAGCACGCGCGTCTGCCGTGCCGCTCGCCGCGCGTACCCCGACACGGCGCCCGTCCGCGTCGAGGGCTACGCCATTGAGCAGTTTATCAGAGGCTTGTATGCCGATGATATTCGCTCTGGAGTCTCAGGTGGCGCATTCCAGACCATGCGTCAGGCGCTGAACCAGTGCCGCCTGACCCGCTCCAGGTGCCCGTCGCCACCCTCTGGACCCCCGCCCAAGAAGGTGCGCGTCGCGGAAGTAGTGGCAGCTGCACAGCCGCCCACTTCCACTGCTCCAGCAGCTGCAACTGCACCTGCTAAGGCAACTGAACCGACTTCGGTCAGTTCCGTCCTCGCCAAGCTAGACGCACTGTCTAAGCAGGTGGAGGTCATCGTCCGCCAGGCCCAAACGCGGACCTCTCAGGACGCTAACGCTGGTTCTAGCGGTAGTGGCCGCGGTCCATACCGCGGCCGAGGAGGTCGAGGAGGGGGAGGAAGTAGAGGAGGCTACAATCGAGGAGGCCAAAACTGCTACGTTTGTGGTCAGTTCGGCCATTTTGCAGTCAACTGCCCTCGTGCTCCCCAGCCTCAGGCGGCTTTGTCCGAAGCCAATCGGCCTACCCAACCTACTGTAACTGCTGCCGCGCAGCCCTCTCAACCAGCGCAGCCAGCGCAATCCACATGCCCGCATGCGTTGCCCACATTGCCCATGCACATGCCGGTGTATCCTGGGCCTGTGCCGTATTACCACGCTAACCTGTCGTGGCCAGTACATTCCCAAGGGCAAGGACAAGGCATAGTGGCATCTGCTGGTCCAGGGCCTAATGCAGTTATCTACCCTGGTAACGCTAATGCGAGTGCGTCTGGAGCATCGCAGTCGGGAAATGCCCGGTAGCCTCCCTGAGTACTCTAGACGGGGCAGAGGAGGTACAGGTGCAACCCGTTGGGTCCCCGTCTTGCGTGTTCCGAATTGACGGCACGCCTGTGATGTGTATCCTAGACACAGGAGCACATATTTCAGTAATTCGCAGAGGATTGCTGAAGGGCCCTGCGACGAAGCCCTCTAAGTTGCGTCTTAAGGACGTCAACGGCGGTGTGTCCATTTTGTATGGGCCCCGTGTAGCTGAGCTTGTTGTTGGCACCTGCCGATACAAGTTTGTGTTACTGGAATCCGACTTAGATGATCAGTGCATCATCGGCATGGATTTTATGCGTGCTAACAGAGGCATCGTGGATGCAGATGAGCTGAAGTTCACGCTGAAACATCCTGCCAAAGTCGTGGTTCCTTGTACTTTGCAAGCATCGTTAGATGTTGGCAAGTTTAATGCGAGCCGCATTTTTGCCGTCGCAAGAGCAAGTGTTTCAGTAGAAATACAGCCGCATGGCTCCTCAAGCTGTGTGGTTCCAGTGTTAGGAATGCAGGATGTCCGAGAGGATGATGTTTCGAGTCTGGCTCAGGTACTTCGAGTCCGGTGCTGCCTTACAAGCGATGGCTTGATCACAGAGAGAGATACAGCCTTGGCCAGGGTTGGTGTCTCTGTAGTTAGTAATGTAGTTAGTGGGGGTGATCCAAGGAGCATCGAGACGGACTCTAATGAAGTGGCCATAGCACGGGCATTCTCCCATCATCAAGAGGTGGTTGCATTGACGGGTGATGCTGCGGATGCTAGTGGTCCAGACGCCACCCCACCTAGTTTGCAAGGTCTGGACCAAGAGCACCCCGCGGGTCATGCCAGAGATGTAGACCAAGCTCTTCGCGTATTGCCTTATGGCTTAGTTGTACCATCAGATTTGCTCAAATTGCGGCGCTGCGGCATTGCTTTGGGAACTGTGCCGTTCTCACCCGGTCTGGTTGAACTAGAAATCCAGAATGAGTCATCAGATCATGTAATCATTCCTAGGGGCAGTGTTGTGGCTCACATCTACCCTACCACAATGGATGATTTACTTGATTGTGTTCCGGATGACCAGGAGGTGTTGGTCCAGTCAGCCTCCCTGGAACTAGTTCCTCCTTCCGATCAAGCTGATATTCAGCTGCAGCCCAGGCTGCCTCCGATCCCTGCGGATCAGCCCCTTCCGGACGATTTGCAGGCGATGGTTGATCGTTGCGACTTAACCAAGGAGCAGAAAGATCAAGTTGCTGCTATGGTCAGGCATTACCATGACATTTTTGTCAAGCACAACGATGACTTTGGGTGCTGTCCTTGGATTAAGTTCCGCATTGATACGGGGGACCATCCGCCAATCAAGCAACAGGCCCGTCCCATTCCAATTCACCAGCAAGAAGAGCTTGCTACTCTCTACCGCAGGTACTTGGAACAGGGCACGGTTAGGCCAAGTCAGTCGCCTTGGGCCTCGCCTATCATTATAATCCCTAAAAAGACTCTTGATCCCAGCGGTAAGCCAGAGATGCGGCCGGTAATTGATTACCGCGCCCTTAATGCCGTCACGCGCATTCCGGCTATTCCTATACCGCGGACGCAAGAACTCTTAGAGCGTTTGGCGGGGAGGAAGTGGTACACCCACGCAGACCTTGCGTCTGGCTATCACAACCTCATGGTTGCAGAGGACGACATCTGCAAAACCGCCATTGCCTTGCCTGACACTTTGGGCTTACCCTCCAGGTTTTTGGAGTACACCCGCATGCCTTTCGGGTTGTCTGCAGCACCTGGCATCTTTCAGAGTGTGACGGATCGGCTTATGCGGCCGTCCCGTAACCCCACACCTGATGATGATTTGGGTAGCGCCAATGGAGTCTATCTGGATGACATTTGTGTAGCAGGGGATGACTTTCAACAAATGCTCCAAATGACTAGGGCTCTTTTCAATCGTGTGAGAGCTTCAGGCTTTCTGCTCAAAGCCAAGAAATGCTTCTTATTCAGGGAGGTTTTGACTTTCCTTGGATTCAAGCTTTCGGCTAAAGGGATTAGCACTGATGAATCCAAAGTAGAGAGAGTTGCCCACTGGCCGAAGCCCGTCAACTTGAAAGAGTTGCGCTCTTGGTTAGGTCTGGCCACTTTCTACTCTCGATTCATTCCCAACATGGCGGAAATTGCGGTTCCTTTGTACGACTTGTGTGGCAAGTACGTTCCGTTCCGGTGGACAGATGAGTGTGACGAAGCTTTCGAGAAGCTCAAAGTGGCTTTGACGTCTGCGCCGGTGCTAGGTGTAGCCCGACCTGACAAGGGCCCGTTCACGGTGCATTGCGACGCATCTCAGCGTGCGGTTGCTTGCATCCTGTCCCAGGAACAGGATGGTAAGCAGGTGGTACTGCATTACCATTCCAAGCTTTTGCCGCGCACTAAGACGCACTTGTGTGCTACTCATGCTGAGTTGTACGCATTGGTAGAAGCAACTAAGGCCTTTCGGCTTTACTTGCTTGGTCGACCCTTTCTGTTCTACACTGACCATGCTGCTCTCCAGTGGTTGAGATCGTTCAAACACGTGGAAGGCAAAATGGCTCGGTGGATGATGCGTTTGGAAGAATACCGCTTCGAAATACGTCACATAAAGGGCAAAGACCTAACCAATGCTGACGCACTGTCAAGGCGTCCTGAGCGTCCGTGCGATCCTCTCTGCTCCAAGTGCAAGCGCATGGAAGAGAAGGATGACCACATGGAGGACAGCTATCAGTTTCTTGTGAAAAGCATCACCCTTGATGGTGCTCAAGATTGGAAAGATGCAAAACTGTCCGCTGATCAGGAAAATGATCCTGATATAAGACCCATTTATTTGGCTGTGAAGGCTGGCCGACGGCCGCAATTTGACCAGATTGTGGGCCGAGGTTCTTTCACAAGGAGTCTGTGGATGCAGTTCAACTCCTTACAGATAATAAATGGGGTTCTTAAGCGGCGTTTTGAACATCCTTCAGGAGACCCTTCCCTAATTGTTTGGCAATTAGTGGTTCCCCCTGACAGAGTAAAGAACTTGGTGATTAATTATCACACTGGACCTAGTTCTGGATCGCACTTTGGTGTCTCCAAGTGCTATGATCTGCTTAGGGGCCGCTATTACTGGCCTGGCATGTTTACAACTGTCCAGGATTGTGTCTCGTCGTGTTTGCGTTGTGCCCAGGTCAAAGGACCGGCTCGCAGAACACGTGCTCAAATGAAAGTCTTTCGTGAAGGCATGCTCTTTGGGCGGTATCATGTTGACTTCTTAGGGCCTTTGCAGCCGTCGCGACCTGATGGTTATCGGCATGTAATGGTCATCGTAGAAGCTTTCAGCTCTTGGCCTGAGGCCATCCCTTTAAGAACGATACAGGCTCCAGAGGTGGCCCAAGCGGTAGTTACACAAGTATTCAGTAGGCTGGGAGCACCTTACTCGATTGTGTCTGACCAGGGTACCACCTTTGAGTCTCATCTCTTTAAGGAGGTTCTTGCCATCTACAAAGTCCACAAAGGCCGTATTTCTGGTGGTAAACCGTCCAGCAATGGCAAGGTTGAGAACTCCATCCGTAGTCTTGCTCGCCAGATCGCTGTATTGGCAGGAGAACAACCCGAGAACTGGCCGGACTTGATACCCCATGTTTTGCATGCTTATAGGGCAGCTGTTAGCACTGTGACAGGGTTCTCTCCCTATGAAATTCTGTTTGGAAGACAGATGCGTGTTCCACAGGATGTGGTCCATGGCATCCCTCCCACAGGATTTCCCGGCGCGGATGGTCTGCAAAGATATCCGGCGCAACTTAGGGAGCGGTTGGATAAAATCCACCGGCTAGTACAGTCAAATACCCACTCGGCGGCTATACGAATGAAGACGCACTATGACAAATACTCTACTTTGACTTACTTTAAACCTGGTGACACGGTTTTGTTGTACAACCGTCGTCGCAGGTTGGGTAAGACAACCAAGTTGTATGCCGCCTGGGAGGGTCCCTTTGTCATCTTGGATTTGCTCAATGATTGCATTGCACGCATTGAGGAAGTCCGCCCTGTCGTGGTGTCACCTAACAGATCTAGACTCCAGCCTCCAAAGCGTCTCATCGTGCATGTTGATCGCTTGGCTGCTGTTGGGTCTCAGCTCGTGGACCAAAATGGCCAATGGCTGTCCTTTCATTCAAATTGACTTTCACCCTGCTTACAGTGGCGACAAGGTCCCAGTCACTCTCCCCTGGCAGAGTAGGCCGTCGCACACGCGAACGCCGAGACTCTTTGGCGTCTGATCTGGAGGCGATGGCTCTGGATGAACGCGTGGACGTGCAGGTGCCGGTGCCAGAAGCTACGTGCCGGCCCAAGGGTGAGGAGCGAGCCAAGAGGGGCCGCTCTCGCTCGCGGTCCTGCGAGGCACCGCCACCCAAGGTGGCAAAGCAACGCCCGCAGCCGGCGCAGCAGCGCCCGCAGCAAAAGCAGCAGCAGCGCCCGCAGCAACGTCAGCAGCAGCGTCCGCAGCAGAAGCAGCAGCAGAAGCAGCAGCAGAAGCAACGGCGACAGCAGCCGATGCAGCCTCGACAGCAGAGGGCTCTGCAGCCCCCAACTCAGGACTCTGCGCTGGTGAAAGAGCTGCGGCAACAGATCAAGTTGCAGGGAGAAGTGATCGAGAGCTACAAATGTCAAGTGATACAACTAGAACAGCTCTTGCAGTACCGTCAAAATAACCAGTACAGGCAGTATAGGCAGCAACAGCAGATGGTGTATCCAGCTCCAGTAATGCAAGCGCCTTATGGCTTGCAGGGTGTAATGCCGGTTTGGCCGCAGTGGAACTAGTGTTATAGTGTAGTGGCTTAGTGTTATAATGTTCTTATTGCCGGTTTTCCGGTTTTCAGTTTATATTTTAGTGTTCAAGTACACTTTTCGTTTTATTCTAATGGTCTTTGTTCACCATGTATTGGTAATAAATTTGTTTGTTTCAAGTTCTCCTGCTCCTGCATCCTGTTCCTGTCCCTTCCTTTTGTCCTCTTTTGGTTGCGAGGGAGGAGAAGCGCAAGCCAATTCTTCGTTCGCCAGTTGCCTGTCCTGCTCCTGACCTTGCGAAACCTTTCAAGGAGAGTATTGTTTCAAAAGAGGTGCAGATAAAGTGTCTAATTCCACTGTGAGATTGGTTGTAGCTCAGCTGTATGCCTTGGTGACATAGTCCTCGTCTAGCCTAGGCCTGCGTGTTGACTACTCCGGTTGTGGTAACAGCTAACACCCTCTTTTTCAGCTCCCCTTCTTGTGAGTTCCATTTTCTGTTCGGTCCTGTTGTTGTTTCAGTCCCAGCATCCCTGGTCCTGATCCCTCCTGTTCCTGTCCCTTCCTGTCCCGTTCCTGCCCTGGACCTTCCCTGGCCCGTTCCTGATTGGTCCTGCCTGGGCCTACTCCTGGTCCTGCAACGCATCGTTGTGACGGGTAGCACTTCAAGAGGGAGGTCCGGCCCTGAAGAAGGAGGGTTCCGTTTCCTTTGTGCTATCGTCCTGGAGGTGGCACTTCAAGTGGGAGGTCCGGCCCTGAAGAAGGAGGGTTCCGTCTCCTGTGTGTCGCCTTCGGTCGAGCCATCTCAAGATCTAGTGCTATGAACTTTCTGTGACTACCAATCGGGGCTTGTTCTCCGGGAGTCATTCTGTCACCCTGGACCAGATTCAATTTCTATTTTGCAACTTTGCTTGAGCCTTGTTTTAGTTTTGGGGTGGTTTGCATCCTCTTCAAGAGAAAGAGGGAGTAGTTGTAAGGTTAGGGCCTTTTAGTAGCGGTCACTGGACCGCCACCGCTCACATCAGCTGGCCGCCTAGCGCTAGCCTCGCTGCAAGGCTCTCGCACTGTTGTCACTAACAACGCCTAACAACGCCGCCCCGCCCGCTGGCGCCGTGCCTGAGTCTTGGCTAGTCCGCGCTACGGATCAGTCCTGTGTATCGGTGTCGCTCTAATAAATCCTCTGGTTCCAGTACATCTGAGTATTTCCTTCTGTCCAGAAGCTACGTTTTAATATGCTACCTTATAATTACATCAGGTACAAGTATTCAAATCATGATAAAAATAAAACATCAGTTTCTCCTCTCTGCGTTCCTTTCTGAAACCATTGTTGGCAAGTTAGCAGGCCCCGTGGGCCCCGCGCGCCGCGGCTGGCCGCGACCACGCGGCCGTCATTGTCTTGTGAAAACCAAATGTGGTGTCGTCGGTTAAAATATCAGAAAGTTCATGACTCCTAAAAAATTTCAAATATGTGATCTGCCTCAATGCATTACCAAGGTTAGTTGTATCACGTTTAAACATCGTTTCAATAAATTTTAATATCCTGTTATTGTTGCCTCGGCTTCCCGGTTCGGCGTCCCGTGGCCCGCAGGCCGGCGCCGCAGCTTGTGGCAGTCATACGGACGGCCTTTACGTACAATGTCGGTAGCCGCGCTGTGTAAAGCGTCGAATCGCCGGGCAGATAGACCCCGGTTCGAACCGAATACTTTCTTATTTTTACGTTCATAAAATCGTTAACATGCTTTTAACATTGGAAATCCTGGCCCCCGAGGACCACTCAGCGGTTTAGGCACTGGAATTTTTATTTTTACGTTCCTAAAATCGTTAACCTGCTTTTAAAATTGGAAATCCTGGCCCCCGAGGACCACTCAGCGGTTTTGGCGCTGGAATTTTTATTCCCGCGAACCAAAAGTATCGCTCACGGGAAAAATGGAACAGTCTCTAGGAAAACGTACAATAGGTACACCAATGACACCATTTGTAATAGCAAACTACCAATTATCATGGTACAAAATTATTACTTCGAATTAGGAGACTAGTTATTGCACACCGCACCCTTTCACCTCCGCAAAGCACTCTGATGCCAATGTTTCCCCTGCTTCATTTTATTTAACCCTTTAACCGGCTCCGTTGCCGTCCGGCTACAATTCACTTTAAGGCGCTCTCTAGACTTCAGATTTGAATTTGGCGCTGCGATATCGATGTCATTTGTTTATCTGAACCACTTGGACCGAGTTTCGATGTATCGACTGCGCGCGACCGACTATCGATCTGCAAGACGCCCCCAAAGTGCCGCCATCTTGACGTTCGAGAAGAGGCGGGGAGTTGAGTGTTACGCGGGAAGGCCTGGCAGGCAGGTGAGTGAGTGTAGGGACATGAAATTCGGTGGAAGTTGTTGTTAAGATCCGCATCTATCCGACACACTGATATTTTTTATAATTTACTGCGTATTTGCGCACACACTGCTAGTGTAAACCTAATTGTTGCCGCCTGTCTACAAAGGCGGTTCCCGGTAGCCCATCCCAGCCGGTTTATCTCCGTGTTAGTTTTCGTTTTGCGATTCATTTAGAATGTGATGTAACGCTTCTAAGTGCTGTCTGAAACTTTAATTATTGCATTTTGGGATGTCTTATTTGGATGTAGTATGGAATGTTCACTTAAGTGGGATTGAGTGCTGTATGTCATGGGCTCTTTCGAGGTTATCTTCCTGTTGTACTAAAAAAAATATTCTGTTCATTGCGTCGTCTGATCAGTTCTTCGTGTGAATTTCATTTGAATCAGTCTGTCGTCGGAATAGAAACCATTTCCTAAACCGTTTAACCTGTCTTTGTCGGGGAGTGGTGCCCGAACAAAAATTCTGTGTCCACTCTATGTTACTTTGTTGTTGGCTCATCAAACTGAATTAAAACATTTATTTACTGGTGTTGTTTTGATTGTAGGTCGACATCATGCCTGTCGATGAAAACTTGTTCTACAGGAAGAAATCGGAATTTGTGCCTGTCATCCCGGCTGATCCTGATGATTCTGATGGGTCTTCAGAGGGTGAAGAGAGCAAGTCGCAAGCAATCTCTGCTATATCTGAAACTGCTGATGAGTCGGATAAGTCGGAGTGCCGTTGGCCTAGGCCAAAAGTATTCGAAGACAAGGTCATACTACCATCATCAGATGAAGACAAAAGCCAACATGAGGTAAGAAATTGATAGTCTTGCTTTAGGCACTGTTCTGTTTGTATGTGAATTAATGTTGGGGTGAACACTGGCAGGAAATCACTTCAACCATCCGCAAAAAGAGGATAACCAAATTTTGTATAGTAGACAGATCACGTAGATGTGAGAAGTCGTCTTCTGTCTTCTGTCGTCGTGTTCAGTCTACGTCTCAAAAAGTGCATGTCAAAGGCAAGTTCTTGTTTTTTGTGCATTAGTAGGGTATTCAACTCTATTTATTGTTTTCTTTTTTCATCCATTGTTTCCCTCCAGGTGCTAACAAGGAAAATACTTCTGAAATAAATACCAGTGCCAACAACACACTATGCACGCCCTCCCATACTCAAAGACTATTTGCAGAGCAGCAATGTAATGGCTCAAATAATTTGATGGATTGCCGTACTCCCACGTCATCAAGAAGTAATTTTCATTTGAGTTCATGTGAGAAAAAATGTAAGTTCTTAAGTGTTTCATTTTCAGTTTTGTCACCCCCATCATTTGTAGATTATGAATTATTAATCTTTGTTCACAGCCTCAAGTCCATTTACAGTTTTCACATCGTCACCGAATGTTTCAACAGAACAAAAGGAGACAGGTGAACTTTGTATTGCTGTGCTGTATTCTAAGTCAGATTTCTTCAATGCATACTAACTGTCTGTCTCTACTCCAGATTTGAAAATAGTAGGACTCTCTCCTGTGGCAAAGGAGTATCCTCCTTTCCTTGTTGCTTCTGAAGTTGAGGAAAGCCAGTTTGATGCTGAAGTTTTGAAGACAAAGGAAAGGTCACTTGCGGGTTCAGCTGCGAGAGCAAAAGCAAGGGAACATTCAGGTTTGTGAATTGTATTTCTATCACCTCATATCGTCATCAGGGGTAAGTTTTGGTTTCGTATTAATTTTTTTTCCCTTCTATTGCAGGGAGTAAAAAAGGCCCTTCTGGTAAACTTGTAAAGAAAACTGAAGGGCAAGTAACAGAGTCCTCCACAGGCATTTCTGGTTCTATATTAGAGGGTGCTCTTGGGATTGATGAGAGTCAGATGGATTCTGATGTGTCAAAGTCAACATATAAGAGATCATCTAAATATTTATCAAGTATGTTTTTAATTTTTTAATAAACTTAATGGTTGATGAATGTTAACCTGATAGATTTGATAATTTTTACAGGCTGCAGTGACTACAGATGCTAACAATAATGAGATAGAACTTACAAATGCAGATGACAAAGAGCCCAAACAGGAGGCAGACTCAACCAAGCAATCAAAAATTCCACGTATGTTTGCTCCCTTTTTCTCTGCATTTTTGTTTTTGTGCTCCCTGTTTCTCTAACAACTTGTATATTATGGTCTATCTTACAGAACCTCAGCAGAAACAGATAAAGAAGAATAAGAAAACTAAGACCATAGCAGTGTTCACGTCTGATGATGAACTTCCACTAATTTTAAATGTTCCTCGAATGTCAGTGCCTATGGTTTCTGCCCAACCTCCACCGAGTGAGTGGTCCTTACATTTGTTGCTGCACTATAATTTTCTACTTGTGTGGAGCATCACTGCTATATCTTCTCATTCCTTCCAGTTTCAGAGACCCTCTCCAAGGAAAGGGAAAAGCCACTTGTAGATGACACCGGAGTTGAAGGTGACTGCTTCAAGGGAACATCTAAGGATGTTAACCAACTTTCTTTCACGCAAGTGGTGTCGGCTTCATGTGTTACTGACAGAGAGACTTCTGAAAAGTCAGCGAGTGAGTTGAATTTCGCTTCCTCTTTCTTCCAGTGTATCTTTTTGTCTCCCTTCAAAATGTAGCATTGGGCAGTGCCAATGATTGTTCTCCATTGTTTTAATTACTTCTGCTCATGTTTCAAAGGTGTTACCAGCGACCAGAAACGCAATCCAACCTTCACCTCAGCAAAGATGAAAAGTAATTTCAGTTCAGGAACTATGTCTCTGGGAGCAAAAGCTGGGAAACATTCAGGTTTGTGAATCATATTTTTATTGCTTCATATTGTCATGTTGTGGAGTATGTTCTGGTTTCATATTAATTTTTCCCCTTTTATGACAGGGAGTAAAAAAGGCCCTTCCGGTAAAATTGTAAAGAGAACTGAAGGGCAAGTAACAGAGTCCTCCACAGGCATTTCTGGGTCTATATTAGAGGGTGCTCTTGGAATTGATGAGAGTCAGATGGATTCTAATGTGTCAAAGTCTACAAATAAAAGATCATCTAAGTATTTATCAAGTACGTTTTTTTCTTTATCTCTTTTTTAAATAAACTTAGTGGTTCATGAATGTTTACCCGATAGATTTGATAATTTTTACAGGCTGGAGTGACTCCACAGATGCTAACAATAATGAGATAGAACTTACAAATGCAGATGACAAAGAGCCCAACCAGGAGGCAGACTCAACCAAGCAATCAAAAATTCCACGTATGTTTGCTCCCTTTTTCTCTGCATTTTTGTTTTTGTGCTCCCTGTTTCTCTAACAACTTGTATATTATGGTCTATCTTACAGAACCTCAGCAGAAACAGATAAAGAAGAATAAGAAAACTAAGACCATAGCAGTGTACACGTCTGATGATGAACTTCCACTAAGTTCAAATATTCTTCGTAAGCCAGTGCCTATGGTTTCTGCCCAACCTCCACCGAGTGAGTGGTCCTTACATTTGTTGCTGCACTATAATTTTCTACTTGTGTGGGGCATCACTGCTATATCTTTCTCATTCCTTTCAGTTTCAGAACCTCAGCAGGAGCCGAGAAAGAAAACAGAAACAAGATCCTCTCATCCTGATCCATTATCTGCAGCCACACCTGTCTCTCAGATGTCTAAAACTGTCAGAAAGAGAGGTGGGTTGTTTTGGCTTGTATAGGTTGATAGTAGCATTTTGTCTCTTTAGCAGATTTTGTGTTTTTTCACCTAATTTTTTTTTTTATAGGTTCTGGAACTACTAAGAAAACAAATGTTCCAGTGGACCGTCCGAGTATCAGTGATTTGGAAATTGAAATTGATGAAGAGGAATCGTGTGCTGATTGGAGAGAGGGCGACATTGAAGAGATGATACCGAATGTGAAACCTGTGTTCACCATTCCTCACGAGGTTAAATTTCCAATCGAGTACTTCAGATACTATTTTGATCAAGATATTTTGTCTTATATCAGGGACCAAACAAACACGTATTCATCTATTAAAGATAAGGAATCATTGAATGTGACCATAGAAGAGCTGGAAGTGTTCATTGGCATACTCATTTACATGGGAATTGTTGTGCTTCCTGCCATCGAGGACTATTGGAAATCGTCGACTTTTGTGCAACAAGTTGCAAACTGCATGACTTGTAAGAGGTTTCAGAAGATCAGATCTCGCATTCATTTTGTTGATAACAATGAAGTAGCAGGGGATGACAAATTTTTCAAGATTCGCCCGCTTCTTGATCATATGCGTAAAAAGTGTAATTTGTTGGAGCAAGAAGCCACTCTAAGTGTTGATGAAGCCATGATAGGGTACAAAGGAAAATTCAGTACAGCTCGCCAATACATGCCTGCTAAGCCTAGCAACAAATGGGGCTTTAAATTTTTTGTTCTTGCCGGGGCTAGTGGAATGACATATGATTTCATCCCTTACGCTGGTGCTGCACAATGTACTTTCTTTCAAGAAAACTTGTCTGAAGAAGAAAAAGAAATGGGTGTTGGCGCAATGGCAGTTATATCGCTTTCCAAGCATATAACTGATCCTAAAGCATGCACTCTGACCTTCGACAATTGGTATACTGGCATCCCACTTATAAATTACCTTCAGTATCAGATGTGTATTACAAGTCTTGGTACAATTAGTGGAGGGCGCATGAATGGTTGTCCACTTCCAGATGATAATGTCATGTTGAAAAAGGGTAGAGGAACCTGTGAAGGCCAGGTGAGTAATACGGGTGTTATTGCTATTAAATGGGTGGACAGCAAAGTTGTTAAACTAGCTGGAACCAGGGCTGGTATTCAACCCATGGGCTCTGTACTTCGTTGGGACAAGAAAGCGAACAAGAAAGTTGAAGTTCCCTGCCCTCGAGCTGTGTCACTTTACAATCAATCGATGGGTGGAGTGGAACTGGGAGATATGCTACGGGCTATGTATTCCATCCCCACCAGAGCTCGTAGATGGTATTTTCCTATTTTTGGATACCTTGTAGATATTGCCAAGTGTAATGCATTTCTCCTTCACAAAAGGGAATGTGGACTTACGAAGTGTGAGGTTTAATTTGATGGACTGAAAGAGTTCAGTATTTCTATCAGTGAAGCATTGAAAGCAACTTCTCATCGTACAAGAGCAGGAAGACCTTCAGTGAACCAGTCTCTCAGTAGGCAGCGTATCACAAGACCACTGGTACCTAGGCCAATTGATGAGATCCGTCTTGATGGTATGAATCATTTACCTGTATCAAATCCAAAGAAGATGAGGTGTAGGTACTGCTCAGGTGGATTCTCCAGAACAAAATGCTGCAAGTGTGATGTTTACCTTTGCTATGTTGTGAATGGTAAGAACTGTTTTGCTCAGTTCCACACACAGAAGCAAATTATAAAGAAGACTCAACAGAAATCTGCAAAGGAGCCCGTAACAGTTACCGAAGTTGAAGATGAAGCTGAAGATTCTTTTGATTTCTTTGATGAGTAACTAGAACAATGTTCAATCTCTCATGACTGACTTTGATGTGGTACTTATTTTCTGTTGTATGTTCGTAAATTTTATGAAACCCATGTTGTTAGATTCTATTTGAATTTAGTCTTTAATTTTCTGTGTTGTGATATAGTATCTCTCATGACTGACTTTGATGTAGTATTTATTTTGTATTATGTTCGTAAATTTTATGAAATTCAAGTGGTTTGATTCCATTTGTATTTAGTCTTAAATTTTCTGTTGTGATATTCATAGTATTAACAATAGTGATAATTTTACAGACAATGCTTGTGATTGAATGTGATAGTAATAATACATTCTGGTTAAACTGCAGCCACTAATTCCTTTATTCATTCCCCTTTGCCTTGCACGCTTCTCTTGACAGACAAGAAGGTTACATTCCCACATTTGTTTGCACCTGCAAATAAGAGCATAGCTTAGTAGAATCGATAGGGAATCGATCAAAATTATTGTGCTTATCAATGAGACTTACGTAAACCGAGATTCTGGCTGGTCCTGCATAGCACAGCGTTAGGTACATCAATTTCATCTGTTCGGAAAAGAATCCAGTCATTACATGTTTGATAAGTCGGCATAAAATCGGGACAGGCAGGAAAGAAAGCAGCAAGCGCGTGATGGAATGTGTGCCCACCTCCAACTCCTGGAAATACTTGTGCTCGCTGAGGTCCGTTTGCACCCCACGGCTGCGACCGACGGTAGGCGCTGCCGCGGCGAAACCTTCGGGGTCCAGCCGCCTTGCGAGGGCTCTGGCCGCCCGGCAGCACCACCGGAGACACTTCTTCCGCGGAGGGGAAGGGTAGATGTTCGGATGCGAGGATGAACTGACTGAAAACAAGACGAACGTGGTAAAAATAATTAGGTGACTGATACCGACATCTGATGCGGGAAATCCCTAGACGGGTGACGAGGGTGGCGATAGAAAATCTCCCCCCCCCCCTCTTTACGCCCTGTCACGGCCGCAGCCCCCACCCCTGCCGCCTATGGGTAGGCCACCCATGCGGCACCTCGGCCAGACGGGCTGCCTCCGCAGCGCCGCCGCCCCTACCCTGCCAGCGCCGCCGTCGTCGGCCGCCCGCCGAGAGATGGCGCCACCGTTGCGCAGCCTTCCCTCCCCGGGGCCTACCGGTTTGCTACCCCGCGACCACTCGAACGAAGCCAATGAGCTGGTGCCGCGCCGGGGTAGCAGACCGCCCTCGCCCCTACTCCCCACTGCGAGCCTGGTGCCTACCATTCAGAAGTGCCGAGTCTGCCGAGTCGAGCGCGCTGCTGTCCTCAGGCCGTTCCGCCCGCTCTCCCGGGCCATCGCTGTCCGCAGGCCGTTCGGGCAGTTCCGCCCGCTCTCCCGGGCCGTCGCTGGCCCACTCCTCCCGCAACTCAGAGTCCGTCAGCGTCTGCACCTGTTAGACATTCAGATCGTGGGATCAATATGATCAGTTCAATGGAGTGGGCGCTGCGAGCGCGACACTATCGCTCTCTGACAGTATTTTTTCGTACTACATTTTTAGCGTCGTTCTTCCCCCCGCTCCTGACCTGCGCGCCAAGTTACGCCACGTCAAAAATGTGGTACGAACGAAAATCCGCCAGAAAGCGCTGATGTCGCGGCGGTCAGTCCCCCCAGCGCTCCGTAGAACTGATAAGAGATAAGGCATATAATTTGTCACATGGACTCACGGATGCGTCGGACAACTCCGGCGACCGCAGATACCGGCTCTGCAGTATGTCCATTTTTTTCTGTAACCATGAGGGGGGGGGGGGATTATTTCCCGCGGAAAAGCACGGTCGAATAAACCTGAGGTCCCATGCTAAAGTCCCACGCCGAAAAGCGATTTCAACGGACCGAGTGTGAACGTAATTCAGCGGCAATGTGACTTCGACGAGGACCCTCACGCTCGTCCCCGAGCCACACTTGAACATACCTCAAAGGCGGCTGCCTGGTCCCAGACGCAGAAGCTCGTCTGGGAGCTCTCGTGCTGCACGCTCCTGGCCCGGTACAGCAGCACGACGCTGTCCTGCCGCTGCAGGCAGGGCGCACAGCCCAAGCAGCTGTCGCAGGCGCGGCAGCACCATCGCGGGCATTCCCCGTCGGCCACGGCTTCCATTCCGACTGCAGCAAAATAACGAGAGCAAGCTTTACAAACAACACTGCGGGACAGGTCTATAACACTGAATCTGTTTCGGTAAAACAAATCACTCACTTTTCGATTTGGAGAGTTTCTTCCTGACCCAGCGATTGAACTTCGACAACAACTGTCGCAAGCGCGGCGCCATTGTTGTCATGGCAATAGAGGGAACTCCCTCCCCCCCCCCCCCCCTTCTCGGCGCTGGTTCAGTTGAGCGGTCAGTGGGACAGATTCACAATCGCACGAACTCTGTAGGAATTACGAGAGGGCGCCGGTCCCCCGCCCTGCTCCCGCCGCAGACGTTGGAATTGTTAGCAGGCGCACACCAACGTACACGCAAACGAATGCCCGCCAGAGTAGTGAAGGCAATCCGAAAGGCACGGGAAAAGCAGGCGTCTTTCGATCAGCTAAGGGACCGAGGTACCCGGAACCGGCCATGTAGCCACCTGGCTACAATTCTAAAACGGCTTGTGCGAATGCGTTCAAAACTTGGGAGCGGGCGAAGAAAGAGCAGTTGAGACAGAGAACTTCTGAGAATACATGTTTCACCCCGTCTTTCTCACAATCAGGCAATTCTGCGGAATGCCAAGGCCCTGACTGAGAATGGTAAAAGTTTTCCCGCCTGTTTTTCGGTGTCGATCACCTTGCCTCGACGATGTGGTGACTTGCCGGTCCTGGGAGCAGCACGGCCGTCGTTTTATGAAATGCTGCTCCCGGAACCGGCCATGTAGCCACCTGGCTACAATTCAAAAACGGCTTGTGCGAATGCGTTCAAAACTTAGGAGCGGTTGTTTCGGGTCAAAATAGACCCAAGGAGACAGAAAATCATAAAATAAAAATTATTTTGCAGTTTGGTCTATGTTGGCCGCATTCTGCGGAATGCCAAGCACATTTACACTCTTTTTCGGCCCTGACTGAGAATGGTAAAAGTTTTCCCGCCCGTTTTTCGGTGTCGAACACCTTGCCTCGACGATGTGGTGACTTGCCGGTCCTGGGAGCAGCACGGCCGTCGTTTTATGAAATGCTGCTCCCGGAACCGGCCATGTAGCCACCTGGCTACAATTCAAAAACGGCTTGTGCGAATGCGTTCAAAACTTGGGAGCGGTTGTTTCGGGTCAAAATAGACCCAAGGAGACAGAAAATCATAAAATAAAAATTATTTAGCAGTTTGGTCCATGTTGGCCGGTTAAAGGGTTAAAATGTGAAATAAATAAACCAAACAACAATTTATTATGGATTTATTCAAAAAAAAATTCTCCAATACACTTTTTACATTATTACATATCAACTACAAGGTAGGCGTACGCCAGACCGCGTCGTGGCGTAACAGGCTTCGCTCAGCGCGAATCACTGTTCCACCACTCCACGCCTGGCGCACGCCTACCTTGGCCTGCCGGCGGCTGTCTTCTGCCAAGGAAGACCCTGCGGGGCCAAACAGTCAGTAGGACGTCGCTGTTTCCGGCCGGTCGAAACTACGCTCATGTGCCAGCCGGACGTATATTACATTGCCTTTTTGTCATCAACGCCCGTTAACCTTGCCTAAACTACCCTTTCATAACTGAGCGTAACCTACCCAGGTCTCCACAAACCTAACCTAACCGAGCGTAACGCACTCGAGTCACTGATTCGCTGCTCGACGACTCTCGAGGACGGAGTCCATGGTCTCGCGACCGGAGGCTGTATTCGTTCGCCATACCCATACGATGCCTTTGTGCAGTGTCGCAAACCGCATTTCTATATGGCACTTAGTTCTCGAGTTTCACCGGTCGTTATGTGCTCCTCGAGGACGGGGTCCCTGGTCTCGAGACCAGTGGCTGTACTCGTCCAGCCCCCCCCCCCCCCCCTATGCCCTCTGCAAAAACGCAGAGCTCATCTCTTTAAAACGCATCGCTTACTTGGTTCTCGAGTTACAATGTTTTTGCAATGTGGCTCTCGAGGACGGGGCGCATGGCCTCGAGAGCGGTAGGCGTGGTCTGGTGCCCATGTTTCCAATTGCCACGGTCCGCAAAGTCCAACGTCGAAAACCGCAAGTCAGTACCTTAACCGTTCGAAAGATAAAAGTTGGCTCTCAAGCACGGGGTGCGTGGTCTGGAGAGGAATCGTCCGAGTGGGGTGCCCTTGTATGCGATTCAATGTGTTGACAGCATCCAACGAAGAATTCTTTTGCTTTCAAAACCTACCAGCTGGAAAAAAATTGACAATTACAGTTAAAAATTTGAAAGAAGTTTTGAAAAAATTTCCTTCGTACTTTGTCACGTACAAATCGAACAACTCATATTTCTACGTTCAGGAAGGTAAGACATGTGATCGTGAACACATGGCTTTAAATAATTTAAATGTATATACTATGACATTTAAGTTTGTATTTTCTATTGTAGATTAATCTATTACCACAAAATTCCAACAATCTACAGAACTTGAAAAAGCTGACGTTCCAAATAATTTGTCAGAAATTGTTTTCTCCGAAGGCTAGAACTAAAACAATGAATTATAATATCTCACAAAAAAGTACAAATAACACAATCATTTCAATATTTACAGATGGCCAGACAGAAATTTAGCAGGAAACTGACACCAACAAAAACGGGAAACTTGAGGCACAATAACTTAGATATAATAATAACACAATTTGCACGTCACAAACTAAACTTCATATTTAACAGGTGCTGCTGAAGAAGGAGCAGGAGAAAATTTAACAATAAAAAAATATACATATTTAAGACAAATTACACATTTTTCAAAAAGAAACTTCAATAAACACACAACCTTTGCCCCACTGCAATTCACTCGAATTTCACTTTCTCACCGAATGATGGCGCCCCAAACCTTAACCGGGCGGCAGCATTTCAGTTCCCCGCCGGTACTACAATTATGCCAACTTCATAATTACATATTGTTTACCGCCTCAGTTAATTTGAAAATAACAAATTTCGCATGTTTCACTGCATGCTGTCAATACAATACAACCAGATTTTACCGTGCTACTCACACTAATCTCAATATTTTCAGATGTATCTTTTACCCTTTATTGCCAACACGTATTATTGTCAACTTGGCTAGCCGTGCTGTACTCTGGTCGGCTTCCCGCGACCGCAGTCTGCCAGCTGCTGCCAGGGCTTTTGTTCGTCGTTCGCGCGAAGCCTACTAACAATGTTGCTGTGACCGCACGGTCTGAGAAGCCGAGCCGGCATACGGCGGTTCACAAGTTCAAATACCTAATCGTTTTGTAATTTTATCTTTATAAAATAAATAAAAATTAAGTTTTTGGTTAACGAAGGCCACTCAGTGCTGTAGGTTGTGTTGGCCTTGGCGCAGTCAAGCGGACAGGGTTTAACCCCTCCCCCCCCAAAAAAAAAAATTCCAGCGCCAAAACCGCTGAGTGATCCTCGGGGGCCAGGATTTCCAATGTTAAAAGCAGGTTTATACGATTTTATGAACGTTAAAATAAGAAAGTATTCGGTTCGAACCGGGGCATATCTGTCCGGCGACTCGACGCTTTACACAGCGCGGCTACACCGACATTGTACGAAACGGCCGTCCGTATGACTGTCACAAGCTGCGGCGCCGGCTTGCGGGCCACGGAACGCCGAACTAAGAAGCCGAGGCAACAATAACAGAATATTAAAATTTATTGAAACGATATTTAAACGCGATACAACTAACCTTGGTAATGCATTGAGGCAAATCACAAATTTGCAATTTTTAGGAGTCATGAACCTTCTGATATTTTAACCGACGACAGCACATTTGGTTTTCACAAGACAATGACGGCCGCATGGCCGCGGCCAGCCGCGGGGCCCACGGGGCCTGCTAACTTGCCAACAATGGTTTCAGAAGGGAACGCAGAGGGGAGCAACTGATGTTTTTTTTTCATTATGATTTGAATACTTGTACCTGATGTAATTATAAGGTGCCATATGATATAAATATATTTTTGATAGTTTTTGGTTTATACAGAAACAGTGATTGTAATGTGGATACGAAGAAGTCAAAATGTGCAGAGGGGAGGGATGTAGAAGCTAGAGAGGCTTGAGAGTGGGAACCCCTTTTAATGTAAACTTTGAATTTTTGGATCTGAGCTAATAGGATTTTTTGAATGAGAGTTTGTAATTAATTTGATGAAAATATATTATTTTAAAACTTATGCAATAGATATTAACCGTGAATGAAAAACAAATTGAAACCTGGTGAGGGAACTAATAGGCTCTGAACGGCAACAATGGTTGGGAGGAGGAGAGAAGAAGCGTGAAAGTCGCCGCAAGGGGCTCCTCGCTGCGCTCGGACCCAAAAACAGCTAACGGCGAGCAGAAGATCCGTTATTTGCAGTTCGCTATAGGCACTATGCGTTGTTGTTTTGGAGTATTTTGGGGAGAGTGGAATACTAGTGAATGGGTTGAACGTTGTGAATGCGTGTGTTCAGACAATGACGTTGCCATCTCAACTGTGACAGCGAATTTTGACCACGCATGGATGCTACTCTGAACCGGTTGCGGTGTGAAATACCAAGAGGGGTCACGTAACCTTAGGCCGCTGCAGCTCAGAAGCAGGCTAGGTAAAGACGAAATAAACTTTGTGTCACAGCAGGCCTTGCAGGCAACGACCCGAATTATCAGGTCTGGAGTCACGCAAAGTGTTGTTCGTATAGCCTAGAATTTTTAATGTTGGCGCTGACCATATGTTTCGAGTGAGTGTGCGACATTGTGTTTTTGTTAACAGATCTCAGTTTTGTTTGCATTAGTTTTCCAGAAGCGTCCCCAAATATTATCAGGCTGTTTGCTGTGATATATTTCACTTAAAAATAAATATATTGAATATATCCATGCTGCTGGTGAAAATGTATTTAGGATTCTGGTTCTTCAACACTTTTTAAGAAGTGGTTCACTTTTAAACTATACTGTTGTAACTTGATTTTAATTTCCTTACTTTTGCAACTAATGAGTCGTCACAGGAATTATTGGGTTGTCACACTATGTCTTGTCAACCACATAGATATACAAATTTTCGACAACTGATGCTTTATGGCTTCAAGGTGTGCTTCTCTTGAAAAGTGCGGGAAACGTTTTGTCACGTGACAAGTCATTTACATGGGCATTACCATCATTTTCCAAATTTAGTCAGAGGCTAGTTGAAAGTGAAGGTAACACTCTCACAGTTCATAGTTTTCTCCAACTTCCTCCTCATATCTAAATTTCTGTTCTTGTGTTTGTTCTATTAACTTCATCACCCCATGGTCCTAAACTCAATTGCAGTCAAACTTAGCCCCTGGAATTCTATCAACCACTTGTTTAGGTCGAATTTATCTTCTCTCGAGTTTTGATGTAACTGGAAGTAAGTCTATATTGTTAGGGGGCGCTCTTTGGGTTATTCGTACTCCACGGTTGGCACTGCTGTCCTGTATTGTTGCCCTTGGTTACAGTCCTAATAAACCGGCCACTCACTGTCTGACTCCCGATCCGTGTGGATTATTCCGCAACCCGGCCCCTAACAATATCAGTTCTTTTTACTTCACCTTGTCTTATTGAAGTTTAAAAAACTTCAATAGTAAAATATTTGATGGGTCTTATTGAAGCTCACAAACTAGGCCTAACATGCAATTAACTTGCAGTCTGTTTCAATCGTTGGTGATTTTTATGATTTAGTTGGGTCCAAGGTGTAAACAAACAAAAAACAAGCGCAAAATGCCAGGAACGTGACAGTTTCCAACATCTGTGCTTTGCAAGTATTGTTCTGCAGCTTTAAATGTGTAGGTGTGACATAATTTTGGGCGTTTCATGCAGGTCTACATGAATCTCTTATGTTCTGTCCAGTTTTTAAACTTTGAGTTTTAGTAGTCATATTCTACGTCTTTTCATTAATTACACATTAAAAATTACATTAAAATTTTATTAACTTTTTCCGTTTTTTACTGGATCTCATCTTCACCGTCCTCCTCCGGAGTTGACGGATAGACAAGTACCTGAGAAAAAATTCAAAAATTCAATCTTTGCCTGGGCTGCAGTTCGCTCGCGATGTTGCCCCGTACTTCCGGGGTCGTTCTTTTGGTTACACCAGTCCGACCCGGGGGGGGGGGGGGGGGTAGCAGTAGAGCAAGGACCTCAGTTAGGGACATGAAGCGGTCCTCGCTGCAGCGCGGAGGTCCCGCGGCTCATTTCGCCTAAAGGTAGTCATCATACACCGCCTCGTCCAAGTGCCGGTCCTGTGCCCGTGCCTGTCCGATAGTGACCTCAGACCCGCTGCCCGCTCCGCCGCCGACTTCTACCCAATCGTGTGCACCGCCCTCGTGGGGGAGATGGTTTGACGAGCTAGTCGTATTGCTCCCCCCACCCCCCTCCCCTCAGCTCACCCCGGTCGTCTGACCCGATGCGACCTTTGAAATCTCACGTACTCACCACTCGCTGCGAGGGCTGGCTGGGCTGCGCGGGCTGGGCGGCCTCAAGCACCCGTGCCAGCCACACCTTCCCAGCGCCCACCGCCTCCGCGTACACTGCAGCGTGGCGGACGGCAGCACTACGCCGCTGGCATGGCCTGTCGGGTTGTCAGAGGCATTACCACCATTACTACGATCGCTAACACCAATTCGATGAGTGGACAACTCACAGCCAGTGGCGCGACGCTGCAGCACGCGCGCACGACGCAGCACACCGGGCGTGCGCGGCCACCGCCCGCGAGATATCCAGCTAGCGTTGAAGATCAAGCGGCAGCAGAAGCAGCGCCATGTCGACTATGTCGGCATGCGCTGCCGCGTGTTCTCCAGCCGTCCCTGGAGCCGCGCGGGCGGTGGCGGCGAGGGCTGCGGGGACGGCGGTGGGGCCGGCCAGGAGGGCGGCGCCCTCCGCGGGCACGGTCAGGATGGCGGCGGCCTCCGCGGTGGCGGCGGGGTGGGTGGCGGCCTCGGTAATTGTGGACTTCAGGGGCTCTACCACCTATGGAGATATGGGCGGTACCGTTCAAACCGGCTGAATGCCTCAATTGGAATATGCTAATCATATACGGCGCTCCTGAACGTAATACGCTCAGCGTAATACGATCAGCGAAGCCTTTTACGCCACGACGCGGTCTGTCGTACGTCTGCCTTGTGTACAGTAAGAACGAAGACCGAAGTACTGCGAACGAGTAACCCACGTCCTCAGAACTCCGCCCCCTTCCCCGGTTCTCTGTCGCGGAGCAGACTCGGTGAGCGGATGCAGCGCCGTGATAACACTCAGCAACTCCGCTGCTGCGCGTGACGAGAGGAGCAACAGGTGTGTTGAGCCGAACTCGTCGAGATCTGCGGATGTATTATCGCAGCTTGCAAGACACCTTAATTCCAAGTAGCTCTTGTGAGTCGGTACTGTGCTATCCAATAGTGGCACGGCGGTCTGGGTGCTGCTCAACTGTCTAGGATATGGCAGCGCCTCCAACGACGGCCACGCCTTCCCTAGAACAGTATTAAGAGTCTATCCATTAGATAACTCATAAAATTATAAGGCACCTTTAAGTTTTCAAGGTAGACGTAATGATAACCAAAGCTTAGGAATTTTGCATGCATTTACAAAAAAAAAAACTAATCCTCAGGGGCGTAGCCAGGGAAGGGGATAGGGGGCACCTCCCCCTCGCCCTCCGAAACCGGGCTAGGTAACCCCCTTAACAAACGCCTAAAAAGAGGCAATAAGCGCGGCATATTCCCCTCCCCCCCCCCCCCCCCCCGAAACCGAAGTCTGGCTACGCCCCTGCTAACCTTTGATCAACCGAAACTCCTAATAATAGCCTAATAATATTTGCGGCCGTGCGAGCTGCTGGTAGTTGTTTCTGCTCAATAAAGAATACTGTCGAGACATTTCAATGTCGTGCGGGCTGGCCTATCCTGGCGGTCGCAGGCGCTCAGTCAGACCAAACCCTCCCTGGTTAGCTAGGGAGTCAGGCGGTGTGTGGGCCGGTGTTTGTGTGGGGATGAAGGGGTGATATTCAAGTGATGTTACCGTTTGGTCCATCGGTTGCCTTTTGAACACGATTAGAGCTGACCTGGATAACCCCTTGTACCATATTGCCATAATACAGCAACTATGCGAATCCCGTAGCGCCTATACGAATGCCATTACCACATTTTTTTGAGGCAACCATTATCATGTACCTTTCGAAATAAGTATTCACTTTTGATTTTCTGATTTTGCGTTCACCAAAATAATTTTTGAGGTTAATGCCAAAAACTGCATTTTCAAGTGCTAGCAGCTACCATTACACAAGTCGGGCTACCCGCACTTCAGGCAATTTAGAGGGGGTGTGCGACTTGCTGGGGGGCAGCTGGTGTGATTGACTATCGTGACCCGGGAGCGAGGGATTGTCAGGAGTACGACGGTCCAGGAGTAACTTGGTAGTTGCTCTTACCAGAGAAGCCGTCCTCCCTCAGGGCGCACACGTACACTTGGCCGTACACTCACCGACTGACGAGCTGAGGCCGAGCCCGGCAGTCGGTTGCCTCTGGTGTTCCGGAGTATGCAAGGGTTGCATTGTAGGTGTGGGGCGGGCGCGCGCGGCGTCGGCCGGCCGGGGAGACCGAGGCGACACTTTGCCCCCGTGACACCATGTAAACCAAATCGAAACTATCCATCCCAAGGCAACAAAATTGGTATTTCCAGACTCAAGTCGACCCTTGCGGATCTACCAGTACTAATATTGACGTTCTGGGCCGAACGGTTCGAACGTTAATTTTGGAATTTGAATTATAGGTTATTTTGTCCTCCTAAGACAGACCGTGCAAACTAATAACGCGAGGAGTTTGAATTTCAGTGATCTGGCGTTTCTAAAGGCGTAGATTAAAATAAACTTAACCCTGAAAAGATCGGAGATGGTCACCTTCCGGGCTGGTCAAACGAGCGTGGAATGTCTCAACTGCTGTACGTAACGCTGTTTTTAATGTCCTGTCCAGGCTGCAGTTGAAAAACGCGGAAAGGAATAAAGGCACCGCACGAATGGACATTTCCCTCAGTTTTCTCGTAGTTTTAGACCTGCAAAACTGAGCGTTGACGCGATTCCAATCTGTTCATATAGCTCTTAAATTTTGATGAGCAGTCCAATCGCACTCAGTAAAAGGTAAAGTGCTCTACTTATTGTATTTTTTATTATTTTTTTATTGTCTTAATTTGAAGATATCACTCTCAATGATTCCAATGATTTAAATTTATTTAAACCTCGCTGCCAGAGTAGTCATTCGGCTGTCATGTGAGCTGGTACATATATTTATACCTTGAAAATTCGTCGTGTTTTTGCCAAGACTCTAAAAATGCACTTCAATTTATCTGTGGAATGTCAAAACCGCCGTAGTTCTGATACTTTCACGAATCATCGTGGACCATCGAAGTGTGTGCGTGTAGTAACAAGAACAACGTAACCTCCACCAAAAGAATAAAAACATCACAGGTGCTCTCTGAAGCGTAACTTTAATTCGTATTTTGATTTTAACAAGCATAGTGCATAGTACATCCCAGAACATAACATGACATACCGCTACTGCCTAGTAGAAAGTTCCTGGTCCAGCTCCTGCCTGAGGCACTGCTGCGCCTTGCTCACGACATCCTGGCTGACGGTGAATTCTGCGTTCTTCAAGCAACGGACCGCCTGCTCCTCGAGGCCCTCCTTGGAGGAGCCGTTGCGGAGGTCTGAGGCCGCCCTCTGCCTGGCAGACCTGACGAGGGTCCGAGCCCGCGCCGCTCAGAGGCACCTGAGCAAGGCACTTGGCCACGCGGCCAAGGATCTCCTGCTTCTAGGCGGCGGTGTACTCGCCCTGTGGA